>JANFAE010000387.1:0-103886 GCA_024613145.1 Pisolithus marmoratus
TACATATGCCTTGGTCAAGGAAATAGACATATGTTTCAATGTAGAGATCACAAAGAAAGTGATGGGGAAATGGGTTCTGAAGGTTAGTTTGACCAGTAGGGACCCTGCTAGAGAGAAGAACTAGTAGATAAAATGGAAAGAAAAGCACAGAAAACACTCAGCTGCAAAAACCAGACACAAAACTCCTCAATCCCACCACTCTAGGACTCCCCTAGAGCTGTCCTGACCTCACTCTCAAGGGCAGAAAACAGAAGAGACTGCCACAGGCTGGTCACACCAGCCTGTGCTCTCCAGCCTTAATAGTGGTGATTGTTCTATAACTAGTACAAACTTGAGTCCAAGTCCAACTTTGCCTACTAAGCAGCCACTCACCTCACACCTAAGTCCCAGCCCAGAGTACAAAACAGGGACCAAGCCCCTTAGAAAAATCAATAACACTCCTCAACCACTCTTTACCACCCAACATCCTACTAGGGAGTTCTCTCTCCCTACATCAATACAAACAGAACATATACCAATCAGAAAGCCTATAAAGTGCTCAAGCAACATTAACTTAGTGCCTTGGATGTAGTGATGCTGGCAATCCATGGGAATATAAGTTATGGCATGTTGGCCCATCTGCATTGTCCACAACACTTTCTTTTACTTGTTTCATTCAATGCATCTCACCAATCAACAACTTACACACCCCTTGCCATTCAATAAACTACTATGTTTGTCAGAACTCTGAACAACCCACTGCTGCCATCAACCATATCCTTGAAATCTACAACAGGTTGGTTATTGGCATGGATTCATTGGAGTCTGCAGAGAAGTGTCAACTTTGGAGAGAAGCAATAATAGAGATGAGGAGAGAATTGGTGTGTAGTAACTGAATCACACAACTGGAGACCACTAATTAACATTCTACCAATACAAGAATCTGTCAGGTCTATTGTGAATAGAACTGACAATGTCCCCCATCTGCTTATTGGCATGGACAAGTTCATTCATTGGAAGGACAACATCAGATCCAAACATGTACCATTTCCAGACTGGTATAACTGCCTCTTTCCCTCTCTCAAGTCCATTTCTGACCATTGGTGGCTACTCATGGTTGAATGACAGTATGATTCTACTCACACAGGTTTGATGGTGCAGCAAGAAATGTCCATGTCAAAGCCAGTACTGGTGGCAAGGATGGCAACAATGCCAGAAAATATAATAGAACCAACAAGTAATGTGGAGACAAGCAATGCCATGTTGGTTGGTAAAGGTAAGCAGAAAGTCATGTCAGGGGAACTGGGAGGGGTGGAAAAGCAGGTTGTGAGCCAGCTAGATGTGAATGATGATGGGGAGAGTGGGGTGGGAGAGAATGATGTTGAGATGGCTGAGGATATATCAGAGCCAGTACATGGAAGGTCAAAAAAATGAGCCAGGTCCCATTCTGAATTGTGGCCACAGTCAACATGACAGAGGTCCCAATCATGGGCAATGTGACAGGGTATGAAGGATGTGGAAGGTCATGGAAAAGGTACACCCACTCCTTCAAATCCTCCAATGTCACCAAAACCAAGTATGGCCATGCTCAGATGGCTGCATGAACTACTCCACCCCCAATCCTGAGGCCTGTGGGATGTGCATCAACTGCAAGGTTGCATGCACATGGACTGTCAGTAATGGGGCATGTGATCCATGTAGAAAGTGGAAAACAGGCTGCATGAAGGGTAATGCCCACTGACCATCAACAGCTCATACTCCCAACCCCCCAGCAAGACACCAAGCTACCCCAACATGGCACAACCCTTCTTGTGTGTGCAAACCACCAACTTGAATCACTGATGATGAAATGCCACCACCACCACCCAGAAAAAAGACATGCATCTCTCAAGGTGGACAGGCCTCTCAGAATGGAGCTGCAACTTCATCATTGTCAGCCCCACTACCACAAGTTAGTAAGTACTCAAGAATATATATCACTTCATTTTCTGACCAACTGAAATTCAGATCTCATCATTCATCTGCCTGTGCAGGTGACTTCAAGTTATGTGGTGCCTCCTGCAATTCAACCTGTTGCACCAACATATACCCCACTCCCTGCACTGCCCATTCCACCTAGCAGCACCTATTCCCCCCCTCCTGCACCAACCCCACCCTGACTGTCACCAGCTGACATGTCAAATATCTCGCTCCATTGATGATTGGACAACATCATCTCCCAGCAGGACCAACTTCTTGGGTGAATCAATGATGTTGAGAGATGAGTAGCATGGTGTGAAGGCTGCACATTGGCCATTCTTCAGGATTGCATGCAAGTCTTGGAGCAAGAATTGGCTGATTGCCACTGGAATGTCACTACCCTTACCCATGAGATGGAGGCATTGAGGGTGAGTGTGCATGGTGCTCAACCAGCACAGACCACAGCACTGGCCTCTGCCAATGAAGATCTCCTCAATCTTTTCAGACTGTCCAACAATAGCAATCCTGTGGATGAGGCCAAAGAGTCAATTGCTGCAGAACTTCACAGACTGGTGTTGATGGCAATGCTGAGCACCCACAACATCAGGATGAATCAGCCAATTGAAGAAGGCAGTAGGATGGGTGCTCCAGCAGAGGTGGAAAGTGGTTTGGTGGTGGTGGGGAATCAAAGTGGTGTCATGTCCACACAGAATGATGAGGAAGGTGGGATTATAGATTGCACAGAGCATCATTAATACTAGCATTAAGCATTCATACATTACCATCATTCTAATTTCATATCTGTATTATCACAGATCATTGGATAATTGGATGCATAGTTCAACCACATGACTGAATGGCACTGCACAGTGGGACATTTGCAGGGGCAGCACTTGTGGAATATGCATGGTGGGTAGGTATGACATACTAGTACTGAGCAAGGCATTCATAGGTTTGAGATATGACCATTATATCTGCCATATAATTGTGCTATAATTTGGACTTGCTGTGGTGAGACCAACCCACAATTAGTGAAAGTTGTGGTATCAGATTTGTTGGGGTTGAATGACATGGGAAGCCACAGTAGGTATGATGTATGTAATATTGAGCAGGCATACATGTTATGAGATATGACCATTACATCAGCCATAGAATTGCACCATAATTTGGATTCACTGCATTTCAGACCAGCCCATGATTAGTGAGAGTCATGGTATCAGATTTGTTGCCATTAAATGATGTGGGATGCTGTTGTATCCATGTGGAATATGGTCCTATGACAGGAACATATCCTGCAATACTTAATGTGGTCATCCCTAGTACATATACACCAGATGCTGGGTAACCCCATGATTCTGCCACACAATGTCTTGCACAATGGCATGGAAAGCTGCAGTAGCAATGTTGAATGTGCTCCTATGATGGTAAAATATCCTATAAATCTTACATGTAGTCATCCTTAGTATATATATACCTGACACTGGGTGACCCTGTGATTCTGCCATACAATGTTTTGGACAATCTGAAGAGGGGCATGGATAACTCAGGATTCATAGATATCTGGGTATACCATCACACATGCCATAATTTGGAAGTCACAAATCAATATCATAGTCTTACAGTAACAAACTATTATGAGGCACCATGATTGACTGTTGCCCACTGTGATTCAATATTTGTGCATTGGGTGAATGGCACCATGGCAAATCAATAGGGAAAAGAGGCAAACCTCAATCATTGAATGTTACAATCTTTTAATTCATCCCTTGCCATGCCAATTCACCTTGTTCTGCCAGCTGATCATACACAGCCTGCTGTCATGCTGCATAACAGGCTGCTCCATGGTTTCCTACCAATTTGTTGTCTGTATATATCTCCTCCCACATCTTTGCTCTGTATTTGAAATAGTTCACAACCCATTGAAATTTGGAGGTTAACAATTCTTCCTCCTCTTTCCATCGATCCTGTGCTGCCTTAGCATGGAGCCAGTGAATGTGGTAGACTGTTTGATGGCATGCAGGTGAAGTTGCACAAAAATTACACTAAAAGAAAACTTACATTCTGTGAGCCAACTGTGTGAATCTGTATCTTTGGGGATAGTGAGTGTCCAGAACCATGGTAATTGGGAACCATGATGATCATGGGCCCCCTGGGTGAATGCAGCCATGCTTGTTGACAGCTGTGATTTATGAAGTTCCTGGTAGCAGCCCAGCATATCTGAGCCAGCACCGAGTGTGATCATGGCCAACCAGCATTGTCTGTAAATCATGGCATATTGTTTCATGGAACTATCGATGGAATGAATCATTTTCCATGCCTGAGTCCTCATTGAATAGTTTTTTTGTGGGTCACACAACACCCCTGAATACCACTGCTTTGTCTGCAAATGCAAGATGCAGCCCATGCAGCACATCATTTGCCTGTCCTATGCACAATTCCAGCTCCATTTTAGCTAGTGCATGAACCTTTTTGGCTTTGCAGTGATCAATTCCAAAGCATGATGAAAGAGGCAAGCATGACAATGTTGGGCCCTCAAATGTGTCTCTTCCACACACCTCATCTGTGCTAGTATTGCTATCACTGCTATTGGAAAATATTTCTTCATCATCCAATGTATCTCCATCAGAAATTGTATTTGGTTGTCCATCTAACACATCATGCCATCCCAATTCATTGTCCATTGACATGTGAATTCTTCCATCTGTGGTAAAGTTTGCATGCTCAGCAGCCAATTTATTAGCATGACAAGCTAGTGCAAGTCTCGTGTATTCAGATTTGTTTGAGCCACCATCCCTTTCATTTATATTCAAAATGATTTCCCCCTCCTCAATTGCTAGACTGTGAGTGATCCAACTTGTGGCTCCATGGTGAATGCCCTGTTGGGTTGATTTTTGCAGTAACTGAAGTTCTATTGCATGCACTGTTGGAGCTTAGGAGGACTCAGAAATATTATTAACATAGTAACAAAGGAATTCCTGTGTTACCTTTCTTCAGTTGCATTTCAAAGACATCCATGACTGATGGGTCATCAATATGATGAAGGAGGGTGGCCTCTTCTTGCCTGCTCCAGCCTGTCTTCTGTGCAGGTGTGACAGCAGTTTTGAACCTTTGAAAGACTTCTTGGGCTAATACTGCAGAAGCCTGCACTGTCTTAAGCTTCTGCAATAAGCTGTTGGCTCTGAATACAGTCAGCATGGTCTCAAATATCATCCTTGGATTCAACTACCCATCCTAATCATCTTCATGAAGTTAGAGTTGTTCATCTGGAAATCTAATAGTTCTTGGTGGTGGGGGGAACTCATGCTGTGAGTTGATGCTGACACTATGTTTAGTGTGGACCACTAAGTCTCTATAATTTCACTGTTGACCCATCCTGAACCTTTGATAAACAGCAGCAAATATCTCAAAGAACATTCCTTTTTGTGGCCATGAATGTGCCATGAGCTGATTCCTGCTGTGATCCTCATATGGTGACCATAAGGCTGTGTCCATCCATCAACCACACTTGATCATTAGGCCACCTCTGATGCATGTGTTCCACCTTGAAATTCCCATCCATCACAACTGTCCTTGTGTACTTCCAACTATTGAGTATGAGCCAAACAGGATTGTGCCTATATGGGCATGTACTGATCCAAATTACTGCTTGGGCTTACATTGATTCCTGGCTGAGGACATGCCATGCAAAAGATTGCAAGGTCTCCTTTCTTTGAGGAGTTCTTATTATCTTGGAAACCACTCCACTTAAGTAGCTTCAGGAGGCACCATTGCCATGCTACCTGCAGAAGTTCCCAATATCTGTCCTAGTCACATAGATGTTTTTAAACAACAATTGGGTTGATTTCTGGGAAAGAAGCCTTACCACAACCAAGTGTGGAAAAATATTGGAGGTCACCCAGTGAAGCTTGCTATAATAATTCATGCCTGATGTTCCACATTCCACATTGTCTCTCAAGAAATCATCCAAGACAGAAAATGTGAATGCTGTGCTAGGCTTTTCAAGAGTAGATGGAAATAGCTTTGCCCAGAATAGCTGCATGTGATAGCTATCTGCATTTGAACACTGGCATGCTCAAACTGGTACAAAATGCAGCCCTGTGACATCAACAATTGTCAGATGTTTTGAACCCACTGGTGGCTGAAGGTGAAGGGGAATGTTTTCCACATCCTCCCATTCTCCATCATCCATGAATGGTGGAGCTTGTCAAACATCTTTTACTGGGTCTCCTTGGTCATCTGCAGTGGCTTTCCATGAATATCTGCTGAATGGTGCCCATTCATTTGCTGATGCAGATGGGCAGGGAGCTCCATTGTGCCCAAGGTGTAGTTGAAGGCCTGTCTGCAGGCCATTATGTAGATCTGCATCTTCAATTGCAACTTCACTCACCATGTGGAGGGCAGAGTCCTCAAAGAAGTCCCCAGTCCATTGCTGGATCCTATGGAAAGGGTGCATCTCATGCATTGTGCAGCAGCAATTTGTGCAAAGAAGTGGCTGATGCATGCAGTCTGGGCATCTGTATACCCATCCTTTTGGCACATCTTGCAGATCTGGGGAATAGGGGGGGCTTCCAACTCCAGCAGGATTTGGAGAAAGTCCTTCTTTTGAGGTAGCCATTCATGGATATAATCATTCTGTGTCTGAACTTCTGATATGAAGACATATGTCTGGCCATGCAGTAGCACCCTACCTTCTTATGTGCCTTTGGGACAGGATCTACAGGGGAATCATTCATATCAAAGACATTTTCAACCTCATCTTCAGCCTGCAACTGGTGCTTGGATGGTGATCATGAATACTTTGATGGTGATGAGGAGGGAGATGGCATGGAGTGTGCAGAGGTTGTCATGACTGGTTCCTTGATTGCAACTTCTGCTAGTCAGGATCTACACCAACCATTGGCTTTTTGTGTCCTTACTTCCAGCTGTTTAACCTGATGACCTGGGGTGGGACCAATCATGGTCATCCCCTTCCTGGTATTTTGTTTGGTCATCTCAGGGGGAACACTGAGGTGTTTTTTTGGAACCATCTATAGTCCCTTAGCATGTAGATTACATATGTGGGGGTACTATCATAATGCTGCCCTATTGTCAACCTGTCAATCCTAATAACCAAATGAAAGCCAAAATCCACCAAAATAGGAGTAGCCAAATGGCTGAACACTGGAGTTCAGCCACATGATTGGATCAGGAAACCATATCTTGAGGCAAACAGCTTCCAAAGACTCAATCAGTGTGCCTAAGATCTAATCAGGGTACAATTTTGCAACATGTGAGAAGGATAGTAACTTCAGGTCAGTGTGACACATCACAACAGCTGGGCTGAAAAGTCCTTGTTTTCTGCCAAACTCCCAATTTTCATTGTTGTGCAATTGCCAATGGATTCCCACTTTGAAGCTGACAATGGCTACCAGCCTGACACAGATGCAGAACATGCTATGGATGAAGAGGGGATGGAATCAGGTATTGGGGAAGAACAGCCAGATGGACATTTCAACCTAGCTGAACTGGAGATACTTGCCCAGAGGCAAAGGGAGTGGATGCAAGCCAGGAAGAAAGACAAGCCAATTATTTTGTGGGAAATATACAAAGAATTTGGTAAAATAGAGGAGAACTGCAATTTGAGGCCAGTTGAATGGCAGGAAAAGGAGGAGGTATGGTCTAAATTGTTCAACATATCATTCTGCTAATGAATCCTTCCTGCTAGCATATTACTGCATGGCTTAAAAAGCCCCTCAGGTTATGGAAGCCTCATATAACAGTGCAATCTGCTTACAAGTACTCAGTTTGGTCTGTTGTTTGGGAAATATACCATGAGCACATACAAGAGAAACATGTGCTTATGAAGAATGAAGGTGCATCTGAAGGAAACAGCCAATGGATTGACTTGTACCAGCAAGCATTGACTGCCTTTATATCAGAAAACCTGAACAAAGAGGAGCTGCAAGCAGCCCACAATATCACTGATAAATGGAATGGACCTGAGGTCCAACTGCAGAGGTCCAGGTGCAGTGAGATCATCTGGACTGCAAATGGCATGTTCACTAAGTTGGTCAATGGAAATATGAAGAAGTATGGGCTGAAGTTCATGAAGAATTTTGCAGAGGAGATGTGGAGATATTGTGGGATGTGGATGGTTTGCTTGTTGGGTTGGAAAGATGGTGATGGGGTTGTTCAAGCATGATGGTATGTCCCAGTAGGCTCTTGGAATGATGCCATAATCTCATCAGTTCAAAGCATGGACTTTAACAGTGACATTGCAGGTGGAAGCACCTTTAACAACATACATACTCTCAATGCCAGCTGGAGGGACTACCTTGGCACAGCCTATGCAAATACTGATGTTGCTGAAGGGGAGGGGGTGCCAAATATGGCAGCAAATCACCCAAGAGCAAAGAAAGGTGACCACATGGAGCTGGTGACCAGTGAAGAAGGTCATATTCAGATTGGGGATCTCATAGGCCACACATCAGCAAAACAACCTTCTCTGTAGATCTCTGTAGTCCCTGTAGTTCTCACTACCTTTCTGTACAGAGTGCTCTACAGAGACTACAGAATACCACAGAGGAAGGCTGTTTTGCTGATGCAGCTGTGATTCCATTCTTCAAATGGTTTGTGGATATCTGACTGCTCATTACTGTGAGTTGGTAGTTGGCACCCACTTCTAAGGCTGACCACAATTTATTAGGATGGGCATGTGGAAAATGCTCTGCCACCATTCCATTCAAGAAATTAGGATGGTATCAGGCAGATATGATTGCATCCTACCACCTTCCAGAGAATTTTACCTTTACTGTAGACCCAAGTCACATGTGCTTTTCAGCTGCCATGGAGTTGCTGACCTTCTGGCATGAGTGACAAGTATCCAATCCTGACAATGTTTTTGCTTTTCAGAAATGGCTGGATCAATTGAGAAATCTACAGCCACCTTCCAAGGGACATTCATTTCCACTCAAAATTGCCTGGAAAAGGTCCCACCATTCAGAGGAAACCCACAGCTTGGTAGATGAAGATGCAGATCCAGACACCAAGTATGAGGGCAACTCATTCAGTCCCCCTCATTCCTATGAGTCTATTGGGACCTCTCACATTACCAGCCACTCACAGAAAAAGATTCCAATGCCATGCAAGGTACACCATTCACAGAAGTGCCCTACATCAGCTGATGGAAACTTGGCAGATGAAGATGGGGATCAAGTTATCCCATATAACCCATATGAGGGTTCTTCCTATAGGCCCTCTCTTTCCCATGAGCATATGGGGACATCCCACTTTACCAGCTGACTGCAAAAGAAGACTCCAATGCCAGGCAAGGCATCCAGCTGTACAGCAGATGCACAAGGCTATGGGTATAATTCCATGGATGATGAAGATATAGATAACAGTGACTGCACTAATTTGCCAGTACTGAAGAAACAGCTAAAACCAAAACCACCCACTATCCCAAACAAAGGTCATCCACTGCCACATCCACTCATATACACTGACAACACATGCTTCAACAGAATTATGTCTCACAGAAGCACTACAAGACACAAGTGAACATGCAGATAGTGATGGATTTGAGAGTATTCCTTTCACAGATGACTGTACTGCCAACCTTGGGCCATTAGGTCAACATTGGAAGAATGGGCAGTTGAAATCCACACTGAAGCAAATTCCAAGAGCAGAACAGTGTGGCACCAATGAACCTCAGCCTAGGAAGCCAAAAAAACAAAAAAGAGAGGCATCTCCTGGGCAGCAATGGGCAGGCAGTGATGATGATTGTGTTGCCCTTTCTGCTGAAGAAGGGATGATGATGCAGGAATGTGGTCTGCACACTAACCATTTGCATAGGTCCAATTATAGGTGGCCAATGGAAGTCCCCCTGAGTGTGCTGCCCCCCTCCTTGCCTGGATGCTGATGCACCCTCCCTACCACCCAAGAAACTGTGGAAGACAGTCAAAAGCAATAGACCACAAACACAGTGGAAATGATAAGACTTCAAGTTTGTCCACTCTACCTGCTGTCAAGATTCATATATAGCCCATGCTATGCAAGTATATATGTATGCCTCTCATGCTTGTCTCTAGGTAGCACTTTAGTAAATATGTTGGCTGTTTGGTACCTGTCAGAACAATGACAGATCTTGACCTTCTTTTGGTCAATCTTCTCACACATGTAATGATGAGAGATATCAAAGTGTTTTGTCCAGGAATGAAACTGGGGATTGTAGGCTAGAGCTTGGGCTCCCTCACTAGCTGTCATTATTTTAGTTGGCTCTGTCTGCCTGTACCCTAGCTCTGCATATAGTTTTCATAGCCATATGCATTCTCAAGTACATTTAGCCAGTGTGGCATATTCCACTTTGGTTGTTGACAGCATGATTAGGGATTGCTTCTTCAAGCCCCAAACAATGGCTCCCCCTTGAGCTAAGAATACATACAGTGAGTGAAAAAACATGTGCAATGTTTGGCTGATTTGTACTAAGTCCAGTGTAGCACCATGAGGCATGGGAATCCTGCTTGGCCTTGGTGAGATAGATGGTAGCACTGACCCCCAGCTACAAAATGGTCCCAGGGTCATGTGATTTGGTGCAGTAGTCCTTGAGATATGTCAATTATAAAACAGGTACATCATTGCACACATTTATTCACTTTTGAAAAGTGAGGGGTATCTAAGGGATATCAGTACTTGGTATAGCCTCCTTTTGCTTTAAGCACTGCCTCAACCCTCCTAGGCATGCTCTCAATCAACTTCTGACACTCCTCAGCTGGTATATTGTTCCATTCCACCTGAGTCCTCTCCCACAACTCCAATATCCCCTTGGGAGGGTGCTCATACTCTGCAAGCCTCCTCTTGAGGTAACCCCAGGCATGTTCTATGGGGTTAAGGTCAGGGGACTGTGCAGGCCATACCATGGTCCTAAAATCCTGCTCTTCTAGCCACTCCTTGACCTGCTTGCAGGTGTGCTTGGGGTCATTGTCCTGCTGGAAGATGATGTCAGGAGGATGGAGACCATAATATTCAAGGGACTCTTGTAGTTCATCCTTCAAAATTTGAAGGTATAGGTCCCCATCCATCCTACCATCAATCTTGGTAGCATATCCAACACCCTCCCAAGTCATACAGCCCCACATCATCAGAGAACCTCCTCCAAACTTCAGTGTCTCCTCTACTAGCCTATCACTCAGCTTCTCCCCTGGCTTTTTCCATGCCCATTTGCACCCATCTGACCCCAGGCGATTAATTTTAGTCTCATCAGACCATACCACCCTCTTCCAGTCCTCCAAAGTCCAATCTTTGTGGGCATAGGCAAAGTCTAACCTTGCCTTGCAATGCTTGGCAGAGAGGATAGGTCATTTTCGCTTTACCACAGCCTTCATACCAGTCTTTTTCAGGTGCTGGCAGACAGTATTTGGGTGGAGGGGTTGGTTGATAATATTGGTGAGGGTTTTGGTCACCTGCACAGCATTTTCTGCCTTCTGAGTTGAGATGAGGTGGATGGCATGGTGGACATTAGCAGGGGAGAGCTTGGATGGACGACCTCCAGTGGACTTTTGCAGGCTGGAATGCTCCTTGGAACAAAGTCTAGATATGGTGGAGCGATGTAGGCCAGTACTAGAGGCAATAGAAGCAGGAGAACGACCAGAATCAAGCATAGTCAGGATAGTATTCCTTTGGGTGGCAGAGAGAGATCTCATGGTGGTAAAGGTTGGGGATAAAGAGGTGTGTGAACATATTCAAACTGAGACATAATGTTTATGTGTGTATCTTTGTTTGTAGGACCAAACAACCACAATTATTCCTTTATTTCCCCCAGATTCTACTGCCAAACCAAAAGTGAATAAATGTGTGCAATGATGTACCTGTTTTATAATTGACATATCTCAGGGACTACTGCACCAAATCACATGACCCTGGGACCATTTTGTAGCTAGGAGTCAGTGCTACCATCCATCTCACCAAGGCTAAGCAGGATTCCCACGCCTCATGGTACTACACTGGACTTAGTACAAATCAGCCAAACATTGCACACATTTTTTCACTCACTGTAACCTGTGACAGATGTGTGGTTCTCTGTATTAGCAAAGCTTGCATCTATGTACCCTTGAAATGTTGGGGTAGTAGTACTGCCCTTCTTTGTGGTATACATTATACCATAGTCTTTTGTCCCTTGTAGATACCTCAATATTCATTTGGCTGCAACCCAATGCCTTAAGTCTGGGTTTGCTGTAAATGAGGCCAGTCTATTTATGGCATAGGTGATGTCAGGCCATGTGGCAACTGCAGCATACATCAAAGATCCAATCAGGGAAGCATACTTATTTTGGTTAGTTGCTTCCTCCTGTTCCTGCTCTGGGAACATCTGAATCTTCATGTCTGCTGGTGTCTTCACACTGTTTGCACTCTCCAGCCCTTGCACCCATAGTATAGAGTCTGCACTAATTGTCTATTTAATTTGATGTTCCACTCTCTCCCAGATTGCTTCAACCCATATAGTGTTTTTATTAGCTGGCACACATGTTGTGTACCATTCTTGAAGCCTCTGCACTGTTTCATATAGACCTCTTCTTTTAATAGGCCATTTAGGTAAGCCCCCTTTATGTCCATTTGTTGTATTTCCCAATCCTGGGAAACTGCTAGTGCTAATACTCCCCTGATGGTTTCTAGCCTGACTACTGGTGAGAACATATCCATGTAGTCCATCCCCAGTATCTGTCAGTACCCTTTTGCTACCAGGCACACCTTATACTTTTCTAATCTCCCTTCTTTATTATATTTCTGAACAAGAACCCATTTGTTGGATACTGGCATCCTACACTTTGGTAAGTCTGTCAGTTCCCATGTCCCCATTTGGTGTAGCTGATCTATTTCCATTTTGACAGCTTTTTCCCACTCTGGCCATTTGGGTGAGTCATGCACTTCCTTCAGTGATCTTGGGTTGTCAGGTAAGGCACTCACTGCAAGCATTTCACAATTTTTCTTCAGAAAACATGCTGAAAAAATTGAAGAAATTGATACTCATTTTTGGCAGGTGTTTTCACAGAGAAAAGGCAAAAATAATACTTTCTTTTCTTTGCATGACTTGCCACAAAACATTGATTGATGGTAATACCCATTAGTGTAGAAGCTAATCAGCACTACCATCAATTCATTTTTTTCCACAGAAAAGACAAAGAAAAAAAAAAAATTATATCTGCATTTTTTCTGTGAACACAGCCCAAATAAAAGAGTATCTCTTCTTTCAATTTTTTCAACATATTTTGGCATGAAAAATTGTGAAATGCTTGCAGTGACTACTTTCATTTAGTGCTGCACATACTAACACTGATTGTTCTGTAGGGCTGTCTTTGAGTACTCCCTTGTCAGGGTCTCATGATAATTCTGGTGAGTCATCACTTTCATTTTCTGACAACTTGGGCATAGGATCATTAAGTGCCTGGTAGTCCTTGGCTACCCTGGACCAATTACTTCTTCTCTGGTAAGTCTCATTTTGTCATCTGTCCATTTTTGTTTACTGATGTGTTCTTGATCTCTTTTAGTTTCTTCTCTATTGTTCTCAGTGTCCTGCATGTCCCAATCAGCCACATTCCCAGGCTCCAGCTCCCCCTCATGCAGCATACTGTCTGTCAAGGTGGGTGAAGCACTTGGCATACCAACTGGGTCTTTCAGGAAATGAAAATTATGAGAAGTTTTCACAGTTCTCATGCAGGCATCATAGAATTGGACAGCATGTGGACCATCCAGGAAACCCATGAAGGTGAGTTGCACAGACTTGACATCAAGTTTGTTGAGACTGACACCTTCATTCATGATCCATACAGGGGAGCCAAATTCTTGGAAATGGGAGACATTGGGATGGCATCCTGTCCACCATTTGTAGGGTGTCACACCCACCAACACTCATGTATGTGATCACTTCCATACATACACAGCATGGGTGACTGCCTTGTGCCATAGGAATGCAGGGACATTTCCTGCAATCCTCATGGCATGAGCTAGCTCACCCAACATTTGGTTGAACTGCTCAGTGATACCACTTTGTGCTGGCAAATAGGGTGCAGTGACCTGGAGGTCAATACCTGTATTGCAGCACCAGGTAATTAGTTCATTATTGACATATTCCTTCCCATTATCAGTGTGGATGACCTTTGTCCAGTGTCCCAATTGGCATTTAAGGTATATAACATATTCTTTCAGTTTACTTGATGCCTCCCCTTTACTAACCATGAACCTGACTTCAAAGTATCAAGTCACATCATCAATAAATGAGATGTACCAATGTGCATGCCCACTTAGGGCTTCTATTCATGCTGGACCCCATATGTTGGTGTGAATCATCTCACCTGGCTGTGTGTTCCTCAGTGCAGACTTTTCTGGAAATGGTATTCAAGTTTGCTTAGCCTCTATACATGAGGGGCAATTGACAATTGGTGATGGTACCACAGTGAGTCCATCTACTAACTGTTTGCATTGGAGACATTGGAGTCCTTTGACTCCAATGTGTCCAAACTGCCAGTGCCAGTCATCCCAGGTTTGTGCCTGGTATGCATGCTCTGCAGGTTCATGCCTGCACATGTGTAGTTTGTATATCCCTTCACACTGGGGGCAAAAACCAATGTTTAGTAAATAAAACATTGAAAAAGCAGATACCATGTTTCAAAACACAAAGAGAACATGGTAAAAACACTTAATTTTCTTAAACATAGTATCTCTTTCTTTCATGTTCTTTTACTGTTTGTGGCTCAAGTATTGGATAATGCCTCCAGTGTCATGTACATTAGCTATAGCAAATAGATTATTTGGTTGATCATGTAATTTCATGTGTCCTCCCACAGAAACAGAGGAGCCACCTTCCTTATTGAGGTGTGTTAATGAAATTAAATTATGTACAGCATTGGGGGTGCACAATACATTCTGCAAGGTGATTATGGAAGTCTTGTTACCTACTCATGCCTGTAGCATGACTGTCCCAATTCCATACACTGTGATTGTGTGATCTCTGATACCCTGGATCACTTTTTGTATAGGGACCATCTCCCTAAATACTGATTTGTCTTTAGCTATGTGTGCCACACTCCCTGAGTCAGCTACCCATGTATACCACTCAACATGTTCATCTATTCCTTCATATGATACAGTAAATGCATCATGTATACTACTACTATCAGATGTCCTTTTCCCATCTGTGTGTAGCACCTGCTCATCATCCTGTATGTCATGCATAGGCAGTTCCATGATGAAGGCAAAATTAGCCTGCCTGGATTTAGCCTTTTTAGGCAGCCTGCCATGCTTTTTCCAGCAGTCATCTTCTGTGTGACCTAATTTCTGACAGTAACCACATTTGGGTTTCCCCTTATGATGGCACTTGTCAGTGGTGTGGTTGTCCCATCCACAGATGCTACAGGCCTTAGTGGGCTCCTTCCATTTATTATTTACTTTCTTCTCAGTAAATAAGGTCTGCTCTTGTGGTGTGCCCTGCCTGTGCTTATACTTGTCCACCAATACTAAGTTCTTCAACCATTACTGAATCATCTCCTTTCATCAGTAAATTGTCCCTCAGCTGGACAGGGTCCCAGGTCCTCCAGACACTTCCAGCAAGGTACCCAACTGGCTAGACTTGTCCAGGACTGTCCTAGACTAGTAGTGCTACCCTCACTATTGTACTACTACTGATAGGAGTCCATGACAGAATGTGACAGAGCTACCACAGGTCTGTGATAGGCTGTCACAGTCATCAACTATAGTTCTCCCAACTAGGTGACTAAGGGAACTCTGACAGCTTCAGTCTGGCTAAAAATATTGCCCTATTTCAAATAGTAGTAGGAACAAAATGTCTACTACAGAACATCATGCATGGGCAAGATCCAGAAGCTATCATCAAACATTCAGTAACACAGCAAGGTAAGATGCAAACTAGTTGAGGTCAATGTCAAAACTGGTTGTAGCCATCATGACAGCTTCACACTCTACTGCACAGCTGCTACAGAACATTAGTACTTGGCAGGTGTAATCAAATAACAAGTACTTACCTTCCAAGGCTAGCCCAATGGATTTGAAGGGACTTCATCTTTTTGGCATGAATCATGGAGGTATCACATTTCTTCATCAAGCCAAGTATTTCAAGGTAGACCAGGGTATAAGTACTGACCCTGAAATTAACTTCATTCTGTGAGGACACCATCTCATTGAGGACAACCTTGAGCTTTGAAAATAGTAAGCACATGGTGGTCAAAGTTGAAATCTGAGGAAATGTTACCACTGTAGCAGCAATAGCAACTGCAACCCTTGGTACCTCTGCCAAAAAGACTTCTGAAAATAGTTTGCTGAGGGATGAGGAACTACTAGTATAAAAAAGTCAATGATAAGACCAGCAAGTGCAGGATGGGCAAGGTTGTTCATATATCCCTGACAATCTGTCTGAGTAGGACCAATGGGGAGTGTGCATGACTCACATTCTCATCTATGCCATCCCTCAGGAATGCTCCATGGTCTCCAAGAAGGTCCTTCACAATACCCAAATTTACCTCACAACAATTCTCAGGATCCCACTTGTAGTGCTGGGTGACATATATATGGGCCTTCTTCCTCAATGCCAAATGCCAATTCCCAAGGCTCTCCCAAAGCTGCCAAGTGTGTTGGATTATACTGTCAAGACAATGAAAGTTGAATACTCTTACCAGCTTACAAATATCATTTGGATAGTGAGGCCACCAGCCTGAAAAATGAGGGCTATTATTAAGGAGCAGCAAAGTGAAGAATACTGCTAAACTTACCATCACTGATTGGCAAGCCCTGTGATCATCTTTTGCTGATCACTTCCTCCATGTACTTGATGGCCTTTATATTGAAGTGAGCATGGAGCAGAAAAGAGTTAATGGAAGCTGTGTTGCAGTAAGAGAACTGCTTTGTGTGTTCAAGCACATCTTGAACCACTGGTTTGTAGAACTGGATTTTCCATGGCTTGGCTCCCTGAATTGCAGGACCAACTGGCAGGATGGGTGGGTTGACCCCTCCCAGCAACTGTGATGTAGCAGAGGGTGGATGAGTCATGCCTTGGGTCTGAGGAAGTTGAGATGAAGCAGAAGCTTGCTGTTCCCAAATGACATGTAACTGAGAATTGCTGGGAATGTGTGGTGCATGATTTTATTGTCACTGGGCAGCTACAAGATCTTTGGTGTTTGTATTCACATAGCCTTGGTCTGGTGGGCAGGGCATTAACTACCTGTCTTGAATGTGATTGTGCTTACCATTGGTATCTGAACTACATTCCACCTGACCTGAGTCTGGCCAACTGTGAGTACATCAACATTCAGCCCTAAGCTGCTTACATTCAGTATAGGAAGGAAGATTGGCTTGGCTCTGCATGTGCACATGTGCATTGTCTAAGATCTATTTTAGCAAGAGATCTAAGAATCTTAGCACACTTCCCTCCCTGAAGGACAGATTCTGCAAAATGATCATCCTCACTTGGCAATGCCTCATCAATAGGAGGGTCACTGTAATTCCCCTCACCAGTAGGATCATAGTTTTCATCTTCATTGGGTACCACAGAAAGTGTATGTCCATGGAGTCTGATTCTATCAAAAGGGGTGTCATAGAATGACACTGTACACTGCAAGCCTGTGGGACATGGTGGAGGGAAATTTGGATTGTCTGATTCTTCATGATTGAGGGGAGGAAGAGTCATGGGCTCATCAAGTCACAGAGAAGGAACCTCCAGGGTGGTTGACTGTCTATGATCTTCCTGCAGGCCAAGGCATGAGGGTTGCTGGGTAAGATGTGGTGTTTGGGATTGGGGTATGTCATTTTGAGGTGTCACATGAGAAATGCAGTGAGGGGCTTTGATACCGGATTGAGACATGAGAGCCAGTCTTTTGAGTTGGGAAGAGTGACTGTGTGCATGCTGGTGGTCCTCTTGATTTCCTCATGACAATGAACAGACTGAGGAAGCCCAAGAAGTGGGAGCAGTAGAGGCCCAAGAAGCATCAGCAGAGAAGATCAAGCTTGTGTGGGAAGACTGAGGACCAGAAGATATTGATGGCATACTCACATCATGCTGGGATCCATGGTTGATATTGCTATTGACCTCACCAACAGTGGGTAGCCTAAATCCAAATTGCTGATTCAGCACCACCATGCTGAACAAGGGTTGAATGTTAGATGGCAGCAACAAGTCAGGCCTGGCAGCAATTGGGCCTCCAGTCTTAGTCTTGAGTCGAGGTTTCAGTCATGATTTGTTGGAGATGACCTGAGGGGTGGGAGGTGGCTGACTGGGCACCATGGGATTGACTCCATCTCCTTCTGTTGCAGCATCAAGGTCATGGAGGTGTTTTGGCCTGGGTGCTGCAGCAGTTTTCATATGCTCAAGATTCCTTATCTGCACAAGCTGGCCCCCAGTGCCTTTCCTGCTGTGGGAAGAATGTCTGACTGTTCCTGGCATCTCAGATGTACCTAATAGCTGTCAGATTAACAGTGAAAGAGTATCTGTACAAAAAATACCAAGACTTCTTGTAGGCTCTTCTGAACCCACCCCTGGCACTGTGGATCACATGCTAACATTGGGAGAGACAGTCCCAGTGTGATCATCCAAGTCATTGTCATAGATTATTTTTCATTTGGAAGGCATGATGATACTCCAACTTGGGAAGCAGCAACCTCAATTTGACAGATGACAAAGGGAACTGGGAGTGGAGTCTATGTTGCAACAGAGCACTTCATACTTAAAAGAGAGCTACTCAGACATGTAGATGAAAATGACTTGGTGCCAAATTGCCTAATCTTATGTTTGAAAGTGCCAGTATTTGTAAAACACTTCATAGCCCATCATATTCTAAGTTACTCAAGACCTGGCTGTGAGATGCAGGAAACATTGGCTAATATAATCAGTAGTAATCAGATACATGGAGGATGGAGCTAAAATTGACATGCAGGACTTGTAATGAATAGAACTGAGTGGGCATCAACTACATTTTACATCTGGGCAAGGGTGCAGTGGCCACAAATTGATGAGAAAGGCCAACCATTGCTGTGGGCCTTGGACTGCTCCTTGGATTGAAACAGCAGGATAAAGTGAGTTGTGAACATTTTGAGGCCTGGGTCTCTGAGTCTGCATCATGATTGGAAAGTTGCCTGCAGTTAATGCTGCTTGAGCTGGTACTTGGATTAAAACCAGGACTGCTGGATCAACAAATGGGGAAGGGATGTTGAATTCATGGTGTGTGTGCAGCTTCACTCACATCCAATAGCTCTGAAGACCCATCAGGTTCAGAAGTGTTCAACTCAGATGCATCAGAGAGGGGCCCTGACCTGACCTCATGGTGGGAATTGCAATCAGCTGGTTCCTTGGCATGAGCTGGTGCAGTGTGGGGAACCCAACACTGGTTGTCAAGCATGCACAAAGGCTTGCCTCAGCACAATGCTTGAAGGAGGGCTTGACTCATCTCATCATGTGTGATAGGATTGTTGGAGTGAAATGAGTTGTCTACAAAGTCCATTGGCAGGACAATCCTTTCTTGCAAAACATTGAGGAGGGGGACCAGGGGCTGAAAATAAGGAGATATATGTTGGATAATGCCAAATGACCAGCCAATTTTAGATTGGATGGTTATTGTTTTCAGCAAGCTTGGCTCAAATGTGTTAAAATACACATCAAAACACTCAGCAAGTTTTGTGTCAGGTTTGGGCTGGTGGGGTTCATCAAAGAGCACACAGATTCTGAGGAGGATGTAAAACAATGATTTGAGGTCATGACCTGCCATGTGCATGATAGGTTTGGCAGCACCTGCCATCACAAGTTCTGTGGCCATCCAGGACCATGTCCCCTATGCAGGCTCTATTAGTTGCCCCCCTTTTCATTTCTTGCATGGAACTTATGGTGCAGTAGAGGGGGTTTGTGTTGACTGATGGTTGGGACTGATCAGGTGGCATGGGGTCCCTCCCCATAGAGAGCATAATTTTGTGGTTGTCTTTTAGTTCCAAGAGCATGATGTAAGCAATCTGATCCATCCCCTCACCCTGAATGGGGACTGAGTTATCAACTGAAGTCAAAGTGTTGGGCAGTGACATAGGAGAGATTGGCAGTGCATCATGATGAGGAGTAGAAGGTAATGTGGAGGGACCCTCAGGCTCAGGAGTAGTGTCTACTTCAGCTTGGGGGACATTGAGTGGCATGGCATAACCCCAATTTGCAAGAAATCCTTGATAGGGAAGCTCCCAAATCTTGGCTTGCAGATGCTCACAGGTCTCTGGTGGTAATTGGTCAAGAAAGTCTAAGTGGGGACTGTCATCCTGAGAGGCATCCCAAAGGATGAGAAGGAGATTCAATAAACTAATATCATGGTGCAGGACCTTTGCCTTAATGATAGCATCCTTGTGGACTTAGGAAGTATAAGCAATGTGGACAGTGAGGGATGATCAATGGGAATGCACTTTGCACATAATCAAGGAATGCAATCAACAGCTGCACAAGGGAAGAGAATGCCATGACTTGTATTCTGAGCAGTTCCATCAGAAGGCAGGAGAGTATGTGAAGTTGGTACTGATGACCACCTGATTGTGAGAGGAGTCTATGAAGGAAGTGCATTGACATATTGATCCTCATCCCAGCATGTGAGGGATGAGGCCCTTGCACCTGTTGTTCATGTATGAGCTGGGGTTACACCTTTGACATTTGCATCATTGAGCCTGGCCAACATACTCCCTTCTGAGAATTTCCAGAGGGGGTCAATCCAAGAGTCTTTTATGATGACCTTCCTTTGAGTCATCAGAGAGCTAGGATCCTTCATTGAACCAGCCCAGATGGTTGTGCCATGACTGTGCAACATATCTGAAATAAAGATCAGTTGTTCCAAAGACACAACTGAGTTTCCTCTGTCATCCTCATGGCTACTCCCCTTCCATGCAACCAACACCTTCTTCCTCTTTTCATCACAGTCCCAGAATACCATTTCATCAAACCCAATAGTTTTGATTGGAGCAGTGGAGATGCTGAGTAAAATGTGCAAGAAAACCTCAGGATTATTGTGGATGTCAAACACTGCAGTTGAAAGAGATCCTCCTCAATCAAAGAAAGTGAGGATGATGTAGTGACCCAGCATTTGGAGGCAAGGCACCAAATGCCTTCCATCCTGAGCATAGAGGAGAAGTGCAGTTTTTCCTGCTCCTTCAATATATGACTTTCTCAGCAAATCAGCAGTCTTCTTGTTCTTCATTTCCCTGAAGATGATGATGTCCCTCTGGTCAAGCTCCCTGGATGAATCCACAACTGATGATGGTAGGAGTATGAGGTTGGGTTTTCAGTTTGCATCTGAGCCTTTCAATGGTGCAGTGGCTCCATTGACATGCCATTTTCTAAAGGTCATTGTCAATACACATTGGTGCATAAGCAAGTCATGATAGAAATCCTACTGTCATACATTGAATCCTCCAATCACTTCTGCCACTACTCTCAAATTTTCATTGAAAAACTTTGCCATATTTTTCTCTGCATCCTTCCCTTGACAAGATGGAAACTGTTGCCAGTGCTCAGTTGCCTCATGTAGATCAGTTCTTTTGTATATGCCCTGGCCCTTCAATGACTTAAGAAGGTGACTCATGCTCGAGCATTTGGAGGTATGCAGGAACAGCACATGGTCCAGAAAAATAGTGTCAGGCAGGAGCCTGCTCTCAGATGAACTGAGGGGCCAGTGTAGATCCTGGGTGTTGTTATTGACCAGGGCATCTATTTTCTCATGGTACCAGCTCAATTTTTTTTGGTACACTGGAGGCATGGTTTGAATCTAGGATACTTGGGTGAGTTTGTTGACAGGATTGTCAGACAACCTGAAACTCACATGTGATAGGGTGTGTGGGGTCAAATGTGAAGTCAGCAACTGCAAAGGCACTGTGTACTGCAACTATATTTGGTAGGACAGCCTGAGCTTACCTTTGGTTTCAGGCTGAGCAGAATCCTGTGCTGGGTTTCAGACATGATGTTGGATAGTAACAAGTTGCATGAAGGCTTGAGTGATAATCAGTTGGAAGTCAGATCTATCAGGGCCTGGACTGATCCTATGAGTAATAATCAAACCAAGACCATATCATATGGATCCCATGACTACAATGAAGTAATGTTAATGAGATGAGGATAGTGCATAGTAAAACTCTTTTGACCAGTATTTGTTGAGCCAAAAGTCAGATGAATATTCATAGCTAGTTTTAACTGGTCAATCACAAATGTGCTTCTTTACCAAAGTGAGGTATGAGGTGTGCTGGGGAATGAATCAACATGATCAGTACCACATCTCCAATCCTACTTCCATTGGATCAGACTGCCTGTTGCACCAAATGCATACCTGTTCCAGTGCTGCAATTGTCCACATTTCCCTGTTGAGGGACAACATTGAAATGCTAAACATAAATGGCTATGAGCTCCAACTGTAAGGGTTGGAATATCATGCAAAGTTGAACCACTGAATGACCTGGATGAGAATTCAAGTTGATGAGATACCCTGAAACATTATAGGAATGCACCTTCAAGACCTTGTTGTGGCCAATCGCTGTCTGGGTCCACATTGATGATAGTAGCATCATATAAGCCATGCAGATTAACAGTGGAAGGAGGAAAGGCATGCAGTGTTTGCAGAGCATCTGGAGTTTGTTGGGCATGATAATGCATTTGCTGGACATGGACTTTACACCATATCTGAAGATGATCAAATGGGAGTTCATGATTCTGCTGGCTTCTGACCCCTGACACAAGATGAGGCATTCCATTCTTGAGGCAGTAAAGATACTCTGATATGGCTGTGTGAAGGTCTGGAAGATTAAACATGATAGCCACCTCATCCACACTAAGTCTCAGGGATGGCTTGGTGGAGAGATGGAAGGCTGTGGTGGTGGTCAAAAAGGTGTGGTGTGGCTTTGGAGCATTGGGGATGCAGCCATGCATGAGCACATCCACAATTGTGAAGTAATTGACAGGAGACCAGGTTGCAGCCAGGTGATCAATCTGGAATTCTTCTTCATCTGGCTCATGCTCCTTATCTTGCTCAGTCTCGTTACCATCAATTTCATCAGCTCACAAGTCTTCTTTGCCTGACTTGGACTCTATGTATGTGGCAATGTTGAAGTGCAAGCATTTCTCTGTGCAGTCAAGATGGCATGTGATCTGGCTGTAATAGTCCCAATTGTTTCCAGCTCAAGCTGGAACCTTGATCTCTTGGACATGTATGTGTTCAGTTGGATCTGCAGACCACTGCATAACTGCACCTGACTGGCAGATGCTTGGAATGATGCTTTGGAGTAGCTCCAATTTAGGAATCTCCCAGGAATCTTTTCATGCTCTGACACCTGTAATAACATCTTTGTGATCATGGAAGTCCTGCAGGGCACTCACAACCTCAGTAAGGGAGTCATCTGTGAACATCAGCACTTGGGCCAGATATCAAAAATCCATGAGCAAATGAATAGCAGTGAGAAAACATCATGGAATGGACCCAGCAATAATGCTGATGATGTAATGCTGGATGGCATGGTGATCATGTCCTGTGACCTGTTTCAGCTTGGATACACCATCCTCAAATGCATGGTACCTGACAAGAGTTTGAAGCAACAAAAATTGATAGTCAAATTTGGCTGCTCCAGTGGCAACAATGCACCACCTAGTGTCATGATCCCAGGAAAACCTGTGGAAATGGTGAAGAGGTTCAGGAGTGATGAAATTGGATGGCTCTGATAGTGGCCAGCCTTTCCAGATGGGCTCAATTACACCATTCAAATGCAAAGCTCTGATGACCTTAATGAAATTCTTGTAGTTGAAGGGATTTTGCTCAGTGCATGTGTGCTGGATAGCTGAAAGTGTGACCGAACTAGTATGAGGGGGGTGATGGAACAGATCACCAAAGTCCTTTGATGAGGCAGTTGTGATGGGTGATGCCTTTGGACTTGTGGCCACAAGGAGGCACTCTTCCAGTGTATCTGCAATCCATGATGCTAATGGGGTGTAACAATATTGTAAGTTTCCTGCCAGGTTGCTCATCATGACCCCCACAGTAGCCACTGTCTTAAGAGGAGTGAGGATCCAGTTGAGCACTTGATGGATAAGCTGATCTTGCAACAGGCCATGAATGTGGGTATTCTTGTGGATGAATTTTGGAATAGGGAGGGGGGCAAGGAGGAGGTACCTGTGAAGTGATGTTTTACTGTGTATGCTCATGTCAATATTGGCAAGGCTTATAAGAACAGGGTGGGCCACATGGTTGCCAGTCATGACAGATATGTTCATCTTGTCCAATGAGAGAACAACACCTAAGACCATTGCACCAGGGGGAAGAGCATCCTGTAATGCTAGTTGGATTAAATATTGGAACAAGATGGTTGAACCTACCTGAATTTCCCAAGCTCAGTCCCCAGATAACCACTTGTCATAGATATGACATACTCTGGCTGCAGATTTCCAGACCTTCCATGGTACAAAAGAGATATGCAGAGCCAGAAGTGGATGACTGAGGAGAGATTGTAGACATTTGAGTGGTTGGCAATAGAAGAGACAGGCAGGATGTTTGGTGGGACTCTCAGGTTCCAATTCTTCACACAACCAAGCCAGACCAGAGGGAAGAACCTCTGCATGGGCATGAAGCTGCTTTCCCATGTGGAAAGAGAGTGGGATCCCCTGGAGCTGAACAATGATCAACACATACAAAAAAATGAAGAAAAATGATGTACAATATCTAGCACCAATAATGAATTGATAGCAGTCAAGCTCAGTCTTGAATGCAACAGCCAAGAAGTGAATTGCCACTCTTGTTGTGATGCAAAAGGGAAGTACAGATTGTTTTGTCTCTCACCAGAATATTGGTCCTTGTGAAATGTGTCCATAAATACTTTCCACCAGGAAATACCTCACTAGTCACCTCATAAACCTCCACAAACTTGTTAGGTACCAGAGGCATGACCTCTGGGATATCCATTATGAAATCCTCAGCTTTGGGTGCCTCCAGTGGAGATGGAGGGCTCAGATCCCAGTCTTGATATGTGTTACTGTCAGTACTGGGAAAATGGGGCTGGTTAATGGATGGGCAGGGAATGGGGTTATCAGAGGGCAGGCTTCTTGCTTGAGAGAATGAATGAGAGCATTCCTCATGCCAGCTTGCAAAGTGACAAGAACCTGCAGGCTGGTTCATATGTTGAAGAACATTCATTTCCAAGAAAAACTTCTTGCCACATTGCAGGCAACTGATCATCTTGAGACCCCCATGATTGGCTTTTGCCTTGGGCATGTCTGTTATAGAGTCCATAGTACTGGTCGTGTTACATATCTGTAAAGGTCACACAACTGTAGTGGGGTGATTTGGACTCTGAACTTTGTTCCAAGTCCTTCAACAAAGGTGATGTGGTGATGTATAGACTATCTCCACAACTTCTTTGCTACCACTTACCATCTGGCATGATGGTGGGCACCCCCTTCATACACAATAGTACCCAGGCCACCAATGCCCACATGGCATGTATCAGACCACAAGGGACTGATGACATCTTTCACCTCTCACCCTTCCCTCATTTGCACAACAATATGATTTCCCCTATATATTTGGCAAATTACTGCCCCAGTCTCTCTAAAAGTGCCTCCTCACATGACCTCAAGCAATGTGAAGGTGGTTCCAATGGAGATGACAGGGATGTGATGTTGGACATAGACTTGCAGGTAAGCAGATCAGTCCACTATGCTATGATTCATACCATGTGAATTTTGCTCCCACTCCCAGGAATTGGATATCATAGTGCCTCCTCCAAATAATTCTGCAGAAGCTTATCTTTTACTCAAGGTGGCATGCACTGATCAACAAGTATGACTCGCTGTAGGAAAAGAAATAGAATTGAGACTGGGGGGGAGAGTGCTGATGTCTGAAGGGGGAGAACTTCCAGAGGGGCTTCTATAGCCTGGTGAGAGAAGCTGTCTGAGAACGTCTGAAGCTGTCTGGGGCTGTCTGAACACTGAAGAAGGCCACACGCAACCTTCTCGAACTCGAAACTCGAAACTCTCGCTCGTAACTCGTTACTTGATTGTTAGAAAAGTAAGTACAGGCTAGGTAATAAAAATTGCTGACTAAGCAATAAAACCTCGCACTAAAGTAATAAACATAAAATAACTAGAAAGCAAGTTAAAATATGAGAAACACAGAATAAAAAATAAAATCTCCTGGTAGGGAAAACCCATTCCCTACATCGCTCAAAAGAATCTTGCCCTTCAGATCATCCATCACAATACACTGACTCTTCAATACAATTGTCTTATACTGGAGAAAGCACAAGAGGAACTATGCTCAGCAGATCATCTTGTTGGGCACATGTGGTTCATCATCTGAAAGAGTGGTATTCCCATCACATTCAAGTATGTGTTGCATGAAGATCACTCTGTTTGCCTCCCTTCATCTGTTTACAGTAAGAAACTTGACATTAACCAATCCTTTGATTAACCAGGCCTTCAACAGATTCTGCAGAATGTGACTCCTGTGTAGCATCTCCCTCCTTGGATGTAAAATTAGACTAGTGTGTACAATGGTCTGAGTCAGGCTGTGTGTTACAAGAACAAGTACATATTGTATTGTACTACTACTAGGCACTGGTGACATAAATTTTTTCCTTTTGAATGTTACCACAGTACTATGTATATATCACAGCCAGCAATTGAACTGAAGTCAGACTTCGAGTTGTAAATACAGCTTTGCCTAGCTGACTAATTTCTGTGACAGAAATGTGACAGATCTGGGTGCTGGCAAAAACCAGTGATCTTGGCTGAGGCAAAATGACCAGCTTACTAATACTGTGACAGACTGGACAGTGCTGCACAGGTCCAGGCTTGGCACAAAATCTGTGACCTCAGGTAATTCAAAGGGTTGATTCACTGATGTTGCCAGCTATCCAGCCTGCCATATATGATGTGGTAAACATGGTCCAGGACTCTGGCATATTTAATAATAGAATGTCTTTGAATTTGTTGGGGACTGGTTTCCCCATGGCTGAGAGATCATTCTGCATCCTTTTGAGTTTATTAATATGTGTCACAATATTATCACCCTCTGGACATTTAGCATTCAATAATTCTCTCTTTGCTATGAGAGCAGTTTGAATGCCTTGTGTCTGATGAGCCATTTTGAGATTTTCCCACATCTGTGCCACTGTCTCAGCATGCATGATGTGGTCCCTCTGTTGGTCATCTATATTTGTTAATATGAGGGTCTGCATGATAAGATCTTCTTCCCATGCCACAATCTTGGCACTATTGCTAGAGTCCTCCTCCAGCTTTGAATAACTTCCCTTGGCATACTTAAAGACCTTGTGCAAGCATAGGAACTTCTGCATTTGAATCTGCCATGCATGCCAATTATTGTCTTTAAGATTATCTACCTTGTATGATGAGATGGCACCAAGGTTCCATACTCTACTACTGGTTCCATTAGTGTTGTTTGTATTTGTTGTTACATTAACAAATTCTTCAGCAACTCCCAACATAGTGACGTGAGGTTTTATTTAGATAGTGTTAAGTCAATAGAGGTTTTGTTTTTGTAGTGGTGAGCTGGGGCTCATAACCTGTTGGTAGTGAGCTTGATCATGGGAGTGTTTGATAAGATAATTATTGTAATTGTTCACCCTATCTACTTGGGCTTATGTACAGTACTGTGTGTGAACTTTATTCTAGAATAATCTACTCTAATAGAGAATGTTCCACTACCTTAGAGTCCCTTGTACAGGATACCAGTATCTACTCCATGATACCAACAGTTTCTATCATCCAAAGTTCTGGAACTGGAAAATAATGCATGGTTCATGAGTTGGCTGGCATTGTCTTTACAATTCCTTTCAATTGTCACCATTCAAACCAAAGTGAGTCCCTCATATACTGCCTTTGGATGTGGTCCTGATTGCTGTGGCCATGGTCAGTGGAGGATTACTCACTGGCAGACATGCAAGTTGCAAACTATCTCTGCAATCCAGCCAATTTCAAGAATGCACAACACAGTGAAGAATGTGTTGCCTGATTTTTCTATCATTTATTTTCACTTGTTGTAGAAGAAGTGAAAAGGGTGTTTGGGACAGAGCAAAGACCTCCATGTGAGATTGCCCACCACTGGAGGGACCATATGCAGGGGATGAACTGATCTCAGCTGTACACACAAGTTGTGGATGCATGTGAAAAGCATGTCAGTATCATGAATGTATACTTGTCTGTGATCTCATGATTATGTTCAGCCCCCCAGGATCCCATTGACAGTAGTCCAGCAGCTTCAAAGTTGCTTGACACAAGCACAAAGTTTGTAGAAGTGTGTGCTACTTTGACCCACCTGATTTCCCAGATTCAAAGGAGGTTGAGATTATTTTGTACTTCAATGAAGCACACAAACTCTGTGGTGAGGGACCTGGGATGTCACAGCCCAAAAAGACATTGTATGATGTAGGGAGAGAGTACTCCCTAGTAGGATGTTGGGTGGTAAGAGAGTGGTTAAGGATTTTCTTTTTGTTTTTCTAAGGGGCTTGATCCCCACTTTGTACTTGGAGCTGGGACTTAGGGCAAGGTGGGTGGCTGATTAGTAAGCAGTGTTGGACTTGGACTCAAGTTTGTAGTAGACACACAACAACCACCACTATTGAGGCTGGAGAGCACAGACTGGTGAGACCAAGTCTGTGGCAGTCTCTTCTGTCACTGCCCTTGAGAGTGAGGTCAGGACAGCTCTAAGGAAGTCCTAGAGTAATGGGATTGAGCAGTTTGTGTTGGGTTTTCAGCTGAGTGTTTCCAGTTCTTTTATTTCATTTTCTCTGCTAGTTCTTCTCTATAACAGGGCCCCTAAGGTCTAACTAGCCTTTAGATCCCATTTCTAGCCTCATTTCTTTGTGATCTCTACAATGATATAGTGTGGTCATTATTGGATCACTTTCAAGACTCTGCTGTCTTCACTATCTTCTTATCCATGCAATCCTTGATAAGCTTGCTGGCCCCACCTGCAAATGCTGCCTGGTCATCTAAGCAGCAGAATATGAAAAGGCTTCCAGCTCCAATAATGGAACTGCTTTTTGATTGCCACCCCATGTTCCCACTGCAAGCTGGCCCATTCAAGTTAGAGGACCTTGGACAGCTGTCATTTCTTGCCCAGTTTGGAAGGCCACTGTATGTGCTGTTGTGGTTTGCCACATTCCCTGTCACTGATCTTTGGGCTCCAGGTTCTGGACTATGATTGAAGCTAGCTCAGAGGATAATAATACTGTGATCTCAAATGCACTTGGACTCACATGCAAAAACTTCTTAATGCTGATAACATTTATGTATGCACAGAAGCACTCCAATACAGCAATGCTTGCCATCCTAGACCAGCTGGTCACAATTGATTATGAGCCAAAGCATGAACTAGTGTTGTAATGGGGACACCAGAGGGGTGGATCTCAGACAAAGCAGGACTACAGAAGGGGGACAGGGGTGTCAGTGTGGCTGGGAGAGCAGAGGTGGCATGGTGCCAGGGGTATGAGGTGCATGGGGTCTGTACATAGCTTTAGACTTAGACACTGCGTCTGAGCAGGGATCATCACTACTATCGAGCAGGAGACAAGTTCTGTCTGCTTTTCTGTCTTTCTCTCACTGTGGCCTCTCCACCTGGTGACAAAAGTGAGTTTCGAGCTCGCACCATCCCTCTATCTATAGACGAAATAGCTGCCTGGAGAGGGCTCCCAAGGAAAAGAGATACAGACAGCATTGAGTCATCTGACAGTAGCGTTTCTTCCATTTCAACAATTCCTTTGATCACAGGAGACGCACTTCCTTCCACACCTCACCATTGAAACATGTCAGCACCATCATTTCTACCAGGTCCTAGGAACTGATGCAGCTCAAGCAGAGTGACAGTTGTTCCATGTTACAATCTTAGACCAGTGGTGTTTACAACTTCCCCTTCCATGAGACAAGCCTCAAGTACTTTGCAGTTACATCCTTCCCCACCAATGCCAGCAGGAAGTTGACCACTGTGGCGCTCAGTACCACAGCAACCACCAATGTATTTCCCACCACCACCTCCTGCACCACAGATGCATATACCAGCACCAGCCCTCTGTACCATGGCACACAACCAGGATAATATGAAGATGTTGCTGCTCTTTCAAGGTGATTACAGCAACAAGGAAGACCCAGTGGAATGGTTCATATTGTTCAGACTGGCTACTTCAAGTCTAATGGACACAGAAAAGGTGACACGCTTCGAGTGCCAGTTGTACCCAGGAGGTTTAGCCAAAGAATGGTTTACAGATCTAGACTCAACTGAAAAGATGAGCTTGGTGGACATTAAAAATGCCTTCATCTGAAGGTGGCCAATGATGAGGAGACCTATGTAAGTGGTCGAGAGCGCAGCAAAGGGAACAAATAAAGGACCAAGTACTCAAGTTGGAGGACATAGGCAGGTGGATGGAGGAAGGGCAAATGAGCGACTATGGACAGAACCTATGGGCAGAACAAGTTGTCAAGTTAGTGCTGAGTATGGGTGATGCCAGCAGCTTCCTAATCAATGACATGTTACACCAAGTGCCTAATTTGCTCAAGGACCACCTCACATGTGAGTACAACAGTTGGGAGGAGTTCCTAGATGCTGTCTGAGGTGTGCCAACCAACAAGTTACGATGTGGTCAGGAAGAGTTAACAAAGGAATGCACTCGGGATGCAGCAGTAGTGAGCCTGCAACAACAATTCCTACATCTGTCAATGTGGTTGTCAGTAACACCTATCCGCATGCTGCTGCATGCCCTGCCAGCATCACCAAACACGTTACCCAGCAACTCCACAGCATCATACACTAGTATGAATGTGACCTTGCCCAGACTGTGGGCTAGAGGAATGGTACCCATGAGGGTGGCACTCACCTGAAACCAGATCTTCAAGAAAGCCACAACAACACTGCAAAGGCCAAATATGGAAGCAGGCAGATGCATGTACAAGGCTGATGTCGAAACATGGCACCATAACTTTGGAACAGAAGCCTTCCCATCACTGGAGAGACCTTACCCACTCAGACCAGGGATGGCAATCATAGGATCAGGCAAATGCTTTAATTGCAGCATGCAGGAGGGTCGATGGAGGGGTTTAGTAGCAAGCATGCTGTGTCGAGCTGTGCAGGTTTGCCCACCAGCACCAGTCCAGTATGTATGGCTGGTACAAGCACCAAGTGCATATCCACAAGGAGTCACACCAGTCCTGGCAATCAGCATGTTTGAGGAAGGTACAAACCTGGATGCAGGATATGAAGGACATGGAGGATGCCAGGAGAACACATGGGACTGGAGCAAGTTGGAAAATTACTCAGGACTACTGCTGCCAATGGACCAGCAGTAATCCCTATAGACAGTCTGCTGCCCTCTTCACTGAACCCTTCTGACATGACAATGAGTGGTAATACGTTACACAAAAATTTGAGTCTTTCAATTCCTCCCAGTTCATCTGTATCTACATTTTTTTCTCCTCCTATTATAGAAACAAACGATGTGTTGGCAACATATACAGGCACACGTAAGGTCTTCCATAGTGTTCCAGAACAGCACATGGTTGTGCAGGCAACAAGTATTGAGCAAGGTTGTAATATGCACGTACCACTGCAACATGAGATTATGGATGTTTACTTGTTGGATGAGATGGGAAAACCAGTAGTGTCACACATGAGCAATCCATTTCTAACAGTTCCTAGTTCCTACAGACCACAAGGCAAACAAGTCCATTTCCTGGCAATCATCAATAGTGGAGCAATGATCAACACAATGGACATGGCTGCATACCAGCACGTAGCAAGATGCTTGTCACCACTAAGCCCATCAGATCGCATTCTAAGAATGGTGGATGGCACATTGGTAAAGTTGATGGGAATATGGTCAGGAATGTTGGAGTGGGGCCCAGTCAGAACTCAAACAGTGTTTGAGGTATTCCATAGTGGAGGGTCATGGCAAATGCTAATAGGAAAACCACTGTTAGAGCAGGTGAAAGCAGTACAGGACTATGGGTCAGATGCCATAACACTACTGGTCAGCATGTTGACACTCAAGATAAAGAACTTGGGCATGTTCAAAGCACTGCCAATCCCTACCTTGCTGACAGTGATCCCATTCCTGTCCATAGTGCAGTACACCCCCTTGACCCCAGTAAAAGTGGAAAAGATGCCAACCATCATAGAACAGAAGCCTGCACTGTTCAGCACAGTGATAGAAGAAGCTCAAGGCAGTGTTGATCAGGCAGGGCACACACATACCTCAAGGCCCCTGCTGTTAGGACAGGATGCTGGTGATCCATTACTGTTCAGCATCGCACTGGCAATGTCATTTGTAGACCAGTCACAGGAACAACCAACTGGGGTCTGCCATGTGGAGAACAAAGACCCAGGCACAAAGAAAGGTGACTGGAACATCGCAGAGCAGTGGGTGGAAGTCGGTGAGGTACATGAATGGAATATGCCAGAGTCAAATGATAATATCTTTACCAGGTTAATGGAGAAAGGACCATTCTACCCACCATGTGTCAGAGAAATTGTAAGAATGGTCAACTATGGACCACTGCTGCCAGACCTGCTGGACCATGCAAAGAGGAAGGTCACAGAGTTTGCAGACATGTTTGCACTATTGGTATGCAAGGTAAGACTGGTAATGTTCCATAAGTTTCACCTGGACATACCCAAGGAGGCAATGTTCTCCACAAAGGTGAACCAAAAGCTGTTAACCCAACCGCAGAAGGAGTTTTTATTCCCTGTCCTGGACGAGTTCAATGCAGCAGGAATCATGCACAACATCCCAGCGCTGTAGGGAATGGTAATCCTCTGAGCATACAAGTAACATTCCGTGTATGACATCTCTACTCACAGCCATTCCTGCTCGAGCTAGGAGTTTCTCTGGCCTTGCCTCGTGCCTTCCTGCCCATTCTTGGGTTCAAAGAATCCCGTACAGGAGTTTCGTCACCTGCTCCACATCACGCCGACTCCCTGATCACCTCACCGTCTTCTCCCCAGAGTGCCGAAGCCGATCATACAGACTCGGGCTAAGAGTCTAGGCCTGGGTCCAGTTCAGCCAATCACAATGCGCCACGTTCCAACCCCATACAGGTTTCGAGCGCCCGTCACCTGTCGTGTTGCTGCCACTGTAGCCACTGCACAGCCACCGCCGCTGCCTCCCCCGTGATCTGCCCCACCTCTGAGGTCCCAAGCTGCTTGCACGAGAGAGGTGTTTCCGCAGTTCACTTATTCCAGTTGGTCGATTTTGGTACTGCTTCGGTTCCCCTTCTTGTCCTTCTATGACTCATCTACATGGTCCCTACTTGCACGTGCAGGGTTGTACATACTGTACATTTGACAGGTGTCACCTTTTTTCCATTCATCGCTCCTTCTAAAAATTTTCCATACCTGTAGTTGCTTCCTGTACACCATAAGTATCCCAGCTGAGCATCGGAATAATCATCCACTGTTTAGAGTCATTTTCTGAGTAATTAAAGAGTCTGGGAGTCCCTAGCATCGAACCCTTCGAGTTTTCCCCGTGTCTCCAGCGTCGTCGTCGAGTCCACCCATTTCTTCGAAATTGGAAAAATCACATACAGAGTCCCATGCCTACAAGCCCACAGCCTGTTCTAATGTTAACAACCTATTCCTACGGAATTTTACCCCACCAAATCTCTTCCACTTTTCACACATCCCTTTCCCTGCTTAGCACCCCTTGGGACAGACCTAGGAATTAGTTCCTTCAGCCCCCCTCTGTTTTCTCCATACACTCTTCCACAGAAGTAGTGCCACTCAGCACATGAAATAAAAGTGCTAAACCCAACAGTGCTTGCACAAAAGGCACATGGAGCACCAGGAATGAGCATGGAGGAAATATGGTGGATGGTTGAAGATCAGTGCATTAGCATTGGAGAAGCACCAGATCTGAGTCTGCCTCCCAGACCAGTGACCAGATGGGATGAGCCTCTGTGTATGCCAATGAAACTGAGCAAAACAAAGTGGAGGTTATGCCAAAACTTCAATGAACTCAACAAGGTAGTAAAGGTTCCCCCAATGCCACAAGGTGACATCAGAACCAAGCAGCAGCGACTGGCAGGACACAAGTATGTTTGTGTCATTGATTTCATGTCAGGGTTCTATGCAATTGAGGTAGATGAGGAAAGCCAGCCTTACCTATCCATATACATGGAAGGACGTGGTTTCCAGTGCTATTGCTGCCTACCAATGGGCCTTCTAGGCTCACCAATGTGCTTTGCAGAGATGACAGCCAAAGTGTTCAAGGACCTCCTAATTCAACTTGGACTAGAAACCTTCATTGACAACAACAGGATGGCAGGTGATGACTTTGATGAGCTGCTAGACTGGTTACACCAGTTCCTGTCAAGGTGCCGAGAGCTAGGACTGTCAATAGCACCATCAAAAATGCAACTGTTCATGTCAGAGGTGGTGTTCAGAGGATCACACATAAGCCAAGAGGGCATCCACCCAGACATAGCAAGACTAGAGGCTGTTGCTAAGTGGCCAGTACCTGAAACCTTGCTAGCACTCATGCAGTTCTTAGGACTTACAGGATACTTCAGATCCCTCATCAAAAACTATGCACAGATAGCAGCCCCTCTTACAGACTTACAGCATAACCTAGAACTACTGCAACCAGTGGCAAAACTAGGAAGAAAATGATACTGTCAGTTCTTACAAGATTGAAGACTGGCTGCATACTGGACAACACAGCATGCGAAAGCATTCTTATGCCTGAAGCAAATACTGGTCATGGAGCCAGTACTGAGAGCACTGAGGTTTGATGGTATGCCATTCATTCTGACCATGGATGGGTGCAAAGAAGGATTTGGAGCAGTCTTGTCACAATGCTTTGAAAGCATGCTCCCTAATGGGGAGGTAGCAAAGACGGTACACCCAATAGGGTTTGCTTCAAAGTGGACATCGCTGACAGAAGAGTGGTACAAACTGTATATCCTCGAGTTCACTGCACTAAAGTTTGGGTTTGACCACTTTAGCAACATCATATGGGGATACCCAGTAGAGGTAGAAATGGATTGTATAGCTCTCCACAATATGTTGTGCAATGACAAGCTGTCTCTAGTACATGCTAGGTGGAAAGACAGCATCTCAGCATATCAGCTAACAGAGGTCAGGCACCGAGCAGGCAAGACAAATATGGTGGCAGATGCACTAAGTCAGAGAGCAACAGGAATCCCATGCTCAGATGAAGATGGCAGTGCATGGTCTGTTAGCAAAGACTGGGAGACAACTAGAGGCATTGTAAATGACCTGTTCACAGTAGCAATGGACCCATCAGTCACCATACTTAAGGAACGCTTTGCTGACAAACCATTGTTCCTAGAGGTAGTGGATGCCATATGCAACTTAGATAAGGACAAACCTGAGAGGGACCAATGACAGGCACAACACCAAGTGCTAGGCTACAAGATCAAGGATGGTTTGCCTCTGGTGCATAGGGAACAGGAAATCAGTATGAGCATGTGCAAGCATAGAGTGTTGCTCGAAAATAGAGGCAATAGAAATGGCAAAAAAGGAGCATGCCAATAATGGGCATTGGGGATGTGATCTTACAAAGCTCAAACTCATGGATAGGATCTACAGCCCCAGGTTGGACCAGTCAATTGTAACTGCACTTCTACAATGCCCACAGTGCAAAAACTTTGGGATGACACACCTACATGCATTGATGTACCCCATCATGCAACATCACCCATTTGAGCTTGTTGTAGCTGACTACCTCACATTACCAAAGGGCAAAGGTGGGTTCCACAATGTCCTACTCATACTTGACATGTTCTCCCAGTTCATGTGGGGATTCAAGTTAAAGGTACATGGGACAGCAAAAACCACCATCAACAGTCTAAAGGCAATCACTCATATGTTCTGAGCCCCAGAAACCTTCATGTCAGATGGAGGATCACACTTCAACAATGGAGATGTACAAGCATGGTGCAAAGCAAATGGAACAGAACAGCAGGTGGTGGCAGCATATGTGCTGTGGATCAATGGACTCATGGAGAATGCAAATGGGAAGTTGTTGGGAAGACTTAAGAGACTGTGCAGCCCTGGACTAGGAGAGGATGAGTATGAAGGCATTGGGTCAGCAGAGATGAGCAAAACATGGCCAGATCACTTTGACATGGCAATATGCCAACTGAATGAATGTGTAGTCCCAGTGTTCCAATTCTCACCAAAGGAGCTCCTGTTAGGCTTTGTGGTCAATACATCATGCATGCTGGTAGAGACAGCTGCATCAGAATTGTCAACCCAAGAAGTGGACGTACAGTTGGCCTACATCGAGCAGCAGCACCTGGATGGCATGGACCTAACAGCGCTGCATGCAGCTAAGTGAAAAGCTACATTTGATCACAGAGTGCTATGGATGCACCTGAGGGAAGTCATGTTCAAAGACGAACAATTGGTACAAGTGTATGACAGCACTCTCGATGGCACACTAACTACGATGCACAAACTATGACCTCGATGGTCTGCACCATGCTGAGTCACAGGCAGAGTGGGAAACTTGTATAGGATAACAGCCCTCAAAGGCTTCCCAGTGAATGGCCTAGTCCATGCATGTCGTCTATGCCATTTCATACCCAGGGAAGGGACAGCACTGGCAGAAGTCCAGCAGAGAAAGGAGGAGGTACAAGAAGAAAGGCTGCAGGGGGAGTTAGAGGAGATGAGAGAGATAGGTGAGGACATGGAAGGGGAAGAATGGTCAGATGGGGAGGAAGCATTACAGGACAAGGAGGACGAGCTGGAGTGCAAATCCAGAGTTTTGCATAAGAGTAGGGGGCAGATGTAACAGGGACACCAGAGGGGTGGATCTTGGACAAAGCAGGACTACAGAAGGGAGACAGGGGCATCAGTCACTGCAAGCATTTCACAATTTTTCATCCCAAAATATGCTGAAAACATTGAAAAAAGAGATACTCTTTTATTTCAGCTGTTTTCAAAGAAAACAGGTGAATATAATGTAATGTTTTCTTTGTCTTTTCTGCCAAAAAAAATGAATTAATGGTAATCCCCATTAGGTTCTTCACTAATGGGTATTAGCATCAATCAATGTTTTGTAGTAAATCATGCAAAGAAAACAAAGTGTTATTATTGCCTTTTCTCTTTGAAAACATGTGTTGAAAAAGAGTATCTCTTTCTTCAATTTTTTCAGCATGTTTTCTCAAGAAAAATTGTGAAATGCTTGCAGTAAGTGTGGCTGGGAGAGCAGAGGTGGCATGGTGCCAGGGGTATGAGGTGCACAGGGTCTGTACATAGCTTTAGACTTAGATGCTGTGTCTGAGCAGGGATCATCACTACTATCAAGCAGGAGACAAGTTCCATCTGCTTTTCTGTCTTTCTCTCACTGTGGCCTCTCCAGTGTCTGGAGTTGAAGCAGAGATTGTTGCTAGCCACATGAGGATAGTATTCTCTGTTCCAGATCACCAGGTGTATATTCATTCTGGATATCCATCAGAACCATTCCTGGCAAAGGCTCCATCAAGGCAAATGCATCATTACCTCTCAAAGGGTAACTGAGTCCTGGACAACAGGATGATCTGGATCCTGGCACTGAACCTCAAGACTGGACTGATTGATGTAGGCCAGTGGGGTGAAGTGGTAATGCATATTCTTCTGCAGATGGCACACATGCATGCTATCACTGGCAGTATGGAGCTGGCTGCCTTGGGCCCCCAGCTCACTTGTGAACCAAACTTCAGCACTGGTTGCAATTTCCTAATGTGTCTGAGGGCCCTGTTTCCCAAGCACTTCCATTCATTGATCTTGGAGTCCAGACCAGACAACAATGGGAGCTCCCATGAGACTCTTGAGGAAGCATTTGGAGATGCAGTAGTACAGTTTATCCATTTCATCAAAGCAGCTGACAGTGTTGTCATGGAAACAAGTACAATGGCTTTTGCCCTCATGAGGGCATGTGCCTTTATATGTCACTCTCAGCAAAAAGGTTCCAATCTTATTGAATGGATCCTCCAAATTGGAGGAGTCATCAATGTCTGCACTCCTGATCCAAGTCAAACAGTGGCAGAAAGCAGGCAGTGTCAATGCATACATCACTGATGTCAATGTGTACAACTTTTTCCCACAGGATGATGCAAGGCCATATGTAACACTTGTTGCTGAGCTTGGTGTTGACAGCCCCAAAGTGGAGACTGGCAATAGCAGTGAACACTCTTCTGCTTGCACAAAGAGGCACAATATAAATTCAAGATATAGCATCCATGCTTATGGGTGCACTGATGAGACTTGGCAAGTTATCAATGCTGCAGAAAATGACAAGTACAAACAAGTCTTAGCCACAGGTGACTTTTTGCAAGATCATCCAAGACAGAACCAAGTATCCAAGGAGCTGGTACAGGTGATGCTTCCACACTGGTGCCCAACATGGTATGAGGGCCCAATGTCCTTGAGTACTTCTAACTGTCTATTTAATTTGATGTTCCATTCTCTCCCAGACTGTTTCAACCCATATAGTGTTTTTATTAGGTGGCACACATGTCATGTACCATCCTTGAAACCTTTGGGTTGTTTCATATAGACCTCTTCTTTTAACATGCCATTTAGGTAAGCCCCCTTTATGTCCATTTGTTGTATTTCCCAATCCTGGGAAACTGCTAGTGCTAATATTGCCATGATGGTTTCTAGCCTGACTACTGGTGAGAACATATCCATGTAGTCCATCCCTGGTATCTGTGAGTACTCCTTCACTACTAGACATGCTTTTTATTTTTCTGATCTTCCTTCCTTATTATACTTTTGAATGAGGACCCATTTGTTGGTTCCCAGCATCCTACCCTTTGGTAAGTCAGTTAGTTCCCACATCCCCATTTGGTATAATTGATCTATTTCTGCCTTGACAACTTTTTCCCACTCCAGCCATTTGGGTGAGTCATGTGCCTCCTTCAGCATTCTTGGGTTGTCAGGTAAGGCACCACTTTCATTTAGTGCTGCACATACTAACACTGAGCTTTCCATAGGGCTATCTTCAAGTCCTCCCTCATCAGGGTCTCAAAACAATTCCAGTGAGTTGTCACTCTTATTTTCAGACAACTCCAGTGCAGAGAAGAGAGAGAAGAGACCCTGGGATTTAGTAGGGGTCTCCTAGTATGAAGAGAGGGGTCAGTTTGACCCAGGAGGCTAGAGTTGCCTGGTAGAGAGTCAAAGAGTATGGTGAAAAGACTGAAAATGTGCCCTAAAATCCAAGAGAACTCAAGATAATGTCTATAGAGTGTCAGGGGATGGAGGAATAAAATTCCAAGTCTGCTTCATCTTAATTCCAGCTTTTCATCTGTGGTAAAACATCTATTATTTTTCTAAGTATGTACTGTGGGATCTAAGTGCTCATGTGGGCTTACATAAGCCCACAATGTGAGTGTACTACTTTGAAACACTAAGTAAAAGTGAAATAAAAGTATAATGCTAAAAACATAAGTAAAAACAATGAAATAAAAGAAAAATCCTAGTAGGGAGTATACTCTCCCTACACCAGCATAGGATCATTTAGTGCTCAGTAGTCCTTTACTACCTTTGGCCTATTACCTCTTCTCTGGTGAGTGCTGCTATCATTGTCTGTCTGTTTTGTTTACTGATGAATTCTTGATCTCTTTTAGGTTCTTCTCCATCATTTTCAGTATCCTGTGCATCCCTATCAGCCCCACTGTTTGGCCTCAACTCCCCCTTGTGTGGCATACCATCTGCCAAGGTGGGTGAAGCATTCAGCAAACTGACAGGATCCTTCAGGAAACAAAAATTGTGGGAAGTTTTGATGGATCAGGTGTGGGCATCATAGAAATGGACAGCACAAGGACCATCCAAAAACCCAACAAAGGTGAGTTTTACAGACTTGGTGTCAAGTTTGTTAGCACTGATGCCTTCATTCATTATCCACACAGGAGAGCCAAATTCTTGGAAATGGGAGACATCAGGACAGCATCCCATCCACCATTCATAGGGTGTCACACCCACCAATGCTCATGTATGTGAGCAGTTCCATACATACATGGCATGGGTGACTGCCTTGGGCCATAGGAATGCAGGGACATTTCCTGCAATCCTCATGGTGTGAGCTAGCTCACCCAATGTTCAGTTGAACCACTCAGCAATACCATTTTGTGCTGGCAAATAGGGTGCAGTTGTTGGAGATTGAATCACCTCTGTGTGATGTACATTTTGGTGTGAGTATTTGGTTGATTACATAAGCACTTAGAGTGTGCATAGACATTTTTAGTACTGTTCCCTCAGTAGTTGAGTCACTACTGAGGCTGCCTACAGCCCTTTTCTACAGCAGTGACCTGGAGGTCAATACCTGTATCACAGCACCAGGTAATTAGTTCATTATTGACATATTGCTTCCCATTATCAGCACAGATGTCCTTCATCTGGCATCCCAATTGGTGTTCAAGGTATGTAACATATTCTTTCAGTTTACTTGATGCCTCCCCCTTAGTGGCCATGAACTGGACCTTGCAATAATGGCTGGCATCATTGATAAAGGATATGTACTGGTGTGCTTGCCCACTTAGGGCTTCCATTCAAGCTGGACCCCATATGTCAGTGTGAATCATCTCACCTGGCTGTGTGTTCCTCAGTGTGGACTTTTCTGGAAACAGTAACCTGGTTTGCTTAGCCTCTATACATGCTGGGCAATTGACAATCAGAGATGGCATTACAGCAAGTCCATCTACTAACCATTCTTTCTGGAGATGTTGGAGTCCTTTGACTCCAATGCATCCAAATCACCAGTGCCAGTCATCCCAGGTTCTTGCCTGGTATGTGCACTCTGCAGGTTCATGCCTACAGATGCATAGTTTGTATATCCTGTCATGTATACTAGCTATGGCAAATAGATTATTTCATTGATCATATAATTTCATTTCTCCCCCTCTGGTGACAGAGGAGCCACCTTCTCTGTCAAGGTGTGTTAATGAAATTAAATTCTGTACAGCATCAGGGGCATACAATACATTCTGCAATGTGATAATGGAAGTTTTGTTACCTACTCATGCCTGTAGCATGACTGTCCCAATTCCATGTGCTGTAATTGTGTGATCTCCAATGCCCCAGATCACTTTGTGTATAGGGACCATATTCCTAAACATTATCTTATCTTTTGCTATGTGTGGCATACTCCCTGAGTCAGCTACCCATGTGTACCATTCAATGCACTTGTCTATTCCTTCATATGGTACATTGAATGCACTATCATGTATACTAGTACTACTACTACCATGGATGTCCTTTCCCATCTGCATGTAGTACCTGTTCATCATCCTATGTGTCATGTGTAGGCAATTCTGTGATTGAGGCAAAATTAGCCTGCCCAGTTTTAGCCTTTTTAGGTGGCCTGCCATGCTTTTTCCAGTAGTTGTCTTCCATGTGACCTAATTTCTGACAGTAGCTGCATTTGGGTTTCCCCTTATGCTGGCACTTGTCAGTAGTGTGATTGTCACATCCACAGATACTGCAGACTTTTGTAGGTTCTTTCTGTTTATTATTTACTTTCTTCTGAGTAAATAATGCTTGATCTTGTGGAGTACCCTGTCTGCATTTGTATTTGTCCACTAGTACCACAGTAAGTTCTTCAACAGTTACTGAATCAACTCCTTTGCCAGCTATCCAGCCTGCCACATATGATGTGGTAAACATGGTCCAAGACTCTGGCATGTTTAATAATAGAATACCCTTGAACTCATCATCTGGGACTGGCTTCCCCATAGCTGACAGGTCATTCCTCATTTGCCTGAGTTTATTAATATGCAGTGTGATGTTGTCACCCTTGGGACATTTAGTGTTCAGTAACTCTCTCTTTGCAATGAGAGTGGTTTGAATGCCATGTGTCTGATGTGCCAATTTTAAATTTTCCCACATTTACACTGCTGTCTCATCATGCATAACATGGTCCATTTGTTGGTCATTGATATTGGTTAATATGAGGGTCTGCATGATTAGGTCTTCTTCTTCCCATGCCACAATCTTGGCACTGTTGCTAGAGTCATCCTCTGGCTTTGGGCAGCTATCTTTGCCATACTTAAAGACCTTGTGCAGGCATAGGAATTTCTGCATTCAAATTTGCCATGTGTGCCAATTATTGTCTTTAAGCATATCTACCTTGTAAGATGAGATAGTGCTGAGGTTTTGTACCCTACTACTGGTTCCACTAGCATTATTTGTACTTGTTGTTATGTTAACAAAGTCTTCACTGGTTCCCAACATAGTGACATGCAGTTTTATTTAGATAGCAAAATTCAATAGAGGCTTTTGTTTATAGTGGTGAGCCAGGGCTCATAACCTGTAGAGTGTGAGCTTGATCATGAGAGTTTGATAAGATAATTGATTGTATTCCTTGCCCCATCTACCTGGGCTTTTATACACTGTGGGAGTACTATTCTAGAATAATCTACCTTGCTGGAGAATGTTCTGCTACCTTGGAGTTCCTAGTACAGGATGCTGGTATCCACTCTGCAATACCAACAACAGTATTGGGTTATCTGGGGGCAATGTGAGCCTATCTTGATAAGCTTATCTATGACATTGTTCATGTGTACATGTATCAGTAGTTGGTAGATAATGCAGATGTATAAAGCCAGGAACAATAGAGACAGGGTCTCTATCAAATTATCCCTGATCTTGGCCCTTGTCTAGCAAGACCTGCTAAGCTCTCCCTGACATAACCAAATATTCTAAACACTGCTGTCATCCATGCTTTCTTGCTGCTGCAATAATGGAAGCCTCATTGTTCTGGGCTCTGTTTCTTAAAGCATCATGGCTTGTGAGATCACCCAATGTAAATTGGGCCAAATTTCTCACTGCCATCAGAGTTGCAGGCAAGGCCAATGGTGATACAGAATTTTTCTTTCTTTTTGCCACTCATAATTTTGGTGGACAGACCACAGTTGGGTGGTGCACTGAAAGATATGAATAGAGTCTGATAAATTTGAGATTGACAGATTGGATCTTACAAGGGGAACAGACTGGTCTCATCAAAATTCCAGCAATCTTGTGGTGTGAGTTTTGATAAAACTGCTTGACAACAACACCATTCAGCTTCAACCTTATCAAGATTAAGTGAACCAGCTTTGCCATGCTGACAATGTTCTTGGATCTTGTAAGTTCTACAAAATGGCATTAACCATCCATCACCATTAAGCCTCTCCTCCTCCAGTACACCAAATAAGGTCTCCAGTCTCTGCCTCTTTTCTTTCAATCTTGGTCTGTTAACCTGCTCTTCTTTGTGCTCCATATTTTCAACCCAAAGGAATAAGGCCCTTTTGACATCTGGCCTTGTAACAACACATGGTTGCTTTGCTGACAAAGCACTTGGATTGTGATTCATGTGCCCCTCTAGCTTTTTCTGGTCCTTCAGTTTGTGCAAGAGAGTTGATTGTGTGAAGATCAATGCTGCTGAAGGCAGGGTCTTGAAGTGATCAACAACACTTGCCTATGGCAGTGTAAGATGTAAGTTGATGTAAGCAACAACTGTGAATCAGTTGTTGAGGGTAAGGTTTTCACATGAGGCATGGATGATTAGTTGAGCAGATGTTGCAGGGGCATCTTTGACTTTTGGCTCTCTTGGCTTCTGATTGTATGGTAGGGGTTTATTATGGGGTTTGTAATGACTGAAAATACTGGCCAGACCAGGGATTGAACCTGGGTCCTCCCACTAGTACTGGGGTGCCTTACCACTAGGCTACCTGACCATTCCTACCCTGTCTAGAGTGTGGATTCTCATCCCAACAGTTTGTACTTCTCAACAGGCATGGTGAGGTCTTTGGATAGTTAGTTCAAACTTGTTTTACTACTATGCTATTAATACTAAAAGAGTGGACAATGGTCAGCATCCAAGACTTTGGATTTAGCATTGTCCTGACATGCCAAAAGCCCTATTTCATAATGCATAACAGTGATGCAGCTCTATGCATTATGCAATATGCAATATTATGATGAATTGCCACCATCCCACAGTGGGACCAGCCATTTTCAATGCATTATGAGATAGTGTACTATAATGATTGAATGTGGAGTAAGATTCTGTCTGCCACTTTGTGGATTGTTTCATTCTGCAGGAGATCCATCTGACTTTTCATCATTGACTGCCAAATACTCAATGAATCATCCACCTCTCACCTATAAGTCTGCTGTATCATTGATGGCACAACACCCTTCTCTTCCTTTTTCACCACCACACCAATGCTGGAGAGCATCAAAATACACATGTGCATCACCTCAGAGCATTCCACTATGACTTGATCTGCCAAACAGTGACTGAAACACCTCAATCAAGCACTCAACAGTGGCATGGACATAGAGGACAGATAAGTAGGAGTTTACCATGCAGGTTTGAGTTTGATATTTGCAAATTGTCCTGCCAGAGGATCCTCTAACATGCATGCCTGGATCTCATCATGGCAAGTTCATGTTAGAGTCAGTATCTTGGAGGATGTGATCAAGCAGTGCTTGTACTTCAGTGAGGACATTTGAAGGCATCTGTGGTGGAAGCAGGGGGAATGTCAGGGTAGAATTGGCCTGTAGCTGGTCTGGAAGAGGTGGAGGCTTGGCCTGCAATGCATCTGCCTCACTTGGTCCCATCACATTGAAATGTGAAGCAGGATCCAAGAGTCAAGTAGCAGTCTGGCTAAATGGTGGCTTGTACAACACATATGTATGGAATATATGCATTAGTATCTTCTCATCCACACTGCTCATCCTTGTATTGCTTCCCTCCTCTGATGTGTTGGAGCATAGCACCTCCACAAGAATCCACCACACCCTATTCAGATCACCAACACCCCACCCAACAACAGCCACCACATCTGCCCCTGATTTCTCTCCTGCTTGGGATACCTCTCTGTCATTTCTCTTGCTAGATGCATCCCCTCACTCAACCAACCCTTCCCTGCTCATCCTAACACCAACATGATCACCTCATAAGATCCTAGGGTGGGTTTGATCCTGTTCTCCTGCATCTCTGTCCACAAATCTAGGGCACATTCTGGCTCAACATGCCCACCTGCACAGCCACATATTGCATGTGAGCAAATAGATCCCATGCATGTGCATGGGCTGCCAATTGACTTAGTCAGGGATCTGACAATCATTTGATGTGTTTGGACATTAAAGAGCACAGAGATAGTTCAGGTGTAAGATTTGATGGGAGCAAAGTGTCCTGATGCTTCATAATCATGTAGCACATTGAGAGTGCCAGTCAGGAAGATGGGATGAGTGGAGTCAACCAGGTCAGAGCACCCTGAGGGAGTATATTGACCAGCTTGAATGAGGTAGGCTTTCACATGTAAGTCCCACTGTGTTTCTGTAGGTGGCCCTTCTATGGATCAGCTGTCATGCTAATGAAGAGTAGAATCCACCATACCTGAGAGGGTGTGATGCATCAGTGATTCCAGATGGCTTGTGTCTCCTTTCAAGGCAGATATGCCAAGGATGTGGTTGATAGCATCTTCTGGGATGGTCAATCCCACTTTCTTAGGGTGCTTGAGTGTCTGAATTGGTACTAATTCATCATACATACCTGCATGAGAAGAATGGTTCTCTCAGCAGCATTGAGGTCATTCTCATACACCTATTCAAACAACATGGTGAGCATGTGTATAAGTGTAAAGGGAGAGGTACATACACAACATCTTACAACTGACAACCACTCCATTTTAGACACTATAGTTGTGGATGTGGGTATAGGCTCATGGTGAACTTGAGGGAGTGCAGTATCAACTGAGGCCATGAGGGCCTGTAGTTTGGCTATCGCAATTTCTATAAGATCTAAAACATGCAGGTGCCCATGTTCTGACCTGATAGGTGGTGGTGCAAATGTTGAGACAATTTCATGTTGGACTGACAACCTCCACATGAGGCTATTGACAGTGTCAGCTGGAACTGTTACTGTAGGAGTGAGTCTGAATGCTATTCTTCTTAAAGTTGCATAAGGGTCTCCTTTGAATCTGACATACACACATCACTGGAGGGAGCCTGAGAGTCCATGTAGGTGAGGTCACAGTAGAGCATATGCAATTCATCATCTGAGTATGCAATGGACACAGGTTTGGGTGGATTTTCAGCACTCTTTGAAGGGCAGATCAATGGAAAAATCCAGACAATCTCAGTCTACCCACATACCTAAGCAATACTGATGATGTTCCATGTGATGTTGTGCAGCATCTGAAGTTGCTTCTCCAGTGTCACAGAGCCATGGTAGACAATTGGAGAATGCTGGAGATGTGACCAGGGTTGTATGGCAGCTATCTGGTGTAGTCTGCATCATATGCAGAATACACAGCAGTGAGGAATGAGGCTCATAATTTTCATCAGAGTCAATGCTTGCATTTGCAGGGGACCAGTGTGTTAACTTGAGCATAACCCAAAAGCAATGCACACTGAACTAGCAAGCTGTAGCCAGGTAGTAGATGAGCAGTGTGAGACATTCTTGGAGTTGACAATATTGCAAATGCCATGAAACAGAGGTGACAGACACCAAAAGGGAACTAAGATCCCAATAGCAGAATCCAAAAGCAGAGCCTCACAACACAAGTGCAATCCCTTGTGATACTCCACTTGTTTTGTGCAAATCCTGTGCTATGAGGAATTCTATGATTTCAAATATATATGAGAACAGCTATAAACTGGACAGCAGCAAGTATGAAAGAACAGAGGACTTGTTAGCCACCTGAAAATTCTGTTCATGGCCTACACCAGCCTTGTACTCTAACCAAGCAGCATTAAATAAAAAGGCAGTCTTTTCTCCCCACACACAGATCCATCCACTGTCAACTATTCATCCCTGCCATGTGAAGCAATCTGTGTCATAGCAGAGGGTGATCCAGGTCAGGACCCAAATGAACAACTCTGTGTCATGTTCATATACATGTTTGATTTCCCCCTCAAGCTCTTGGTCTTCAAGGAGGTCTGTTGCCATGAACAGGATCATGCCAAGGGCCCTTCCTCTATCAGTGCCAGGTCAAAACCAGTCAGGATGCCCATGATTTTTCCATCCACAATTCAATACATGGGATTGGACAGGGTGACATCTCGATGGTAAACACCACTCTTCTGAGGGAAAGATGGCCTTTGCGAAAGAGTCATTATAGGTTAAGTTGCAGTTCAGCAAAGGATGGACTCACTCACACTTCACCATTGCCCACATGTTTGCAAAAAGTCAACACTGATGAGACTGGTGATTGGTTTGAGTCTCCAAAAAATGACTACATATAAAATGTGAGCTCCATCAGCATTTATGCCAAGACACTGATGAATCTTCACAGTGGAGGTATCCAAAAATGCCTGGTAGCAGAGCATGTCTGGGACATGTCCTTTTGACATCTTCATTCCATTCTGTGATCTTGTGCACTCATCTCAAAGTGGCAGGCTCATTCTTGCATGATTCTTCTGCCCAGGTAACTTGGCAAAAGGCCATCTTCACAGGCAAGTTTCTCACTCTCCACAGGAAAGATGTTGTGACCTGACCATTAATCCTCTGATAATACAAGTTCAAGGGTGATGTCAATGTCACTACCTTGCTCATCACTCAGGATCATCTCCTGGGAGTTCAGGCAAATCCCAAACTCAGGGTCAATGTAGGGATTCAGGCCCCAGCAGCAAAGGACCAGGAAGCAGGGAAGATCTTGTATAAAATTGAATGCAGAACATTGAACTGCACTCTGTCAGTCACAGCACCAAAGGCATAGAAGATCATCTAGCACAGTGCAGGTAAATACACTGCATCAGGCAAGACAGACTACAGTACTGATGATGATGAGGCCAACCACATGTTGCTGCCCACCATGAGTAGCAAACATCTCAGCTGCATAGCAACCTGCCTGGACAGTGACTGAGTAGCTCATTTGCAGTCTCAACTTTTGTTGTTTGGATTGAGATTCAGGGGTTTCTAGCTGCTTGGATACCCTTTTATGCTTGGTGCCTAAGGCTTCATCTGGCTGATGAATGGACTGTCTGGCTAAGCAATGGTCATCACTGAGTCTTCCCTACCAAACAGGCACTCATGAGGTTCAAGAGGATGTGAACAAGAATCCACACCAGATGACATGGGTACAGCTGAAAATGCACACTCTGAGATATTTATATTTTGGGGCAGGGTATCTAACTGATGAGTGTATGTCTCCAGAAGAGCTGTTGCCTTGTGTTTGGATTTCTTACACTCCACAAACATCTGGACAGTGCACCACCTGAAGGGAAGGCAGGGATGACCTGTCACCATTTTGAGGGAAACATCATCTGGATGAGAGATACCCTCTTCTGAGCCACAAGTCCTGATGGCTCCCTGGTCCAGGACAAGAATGATGTCCAATTTGCACTGCAAAGGTTTGCCTTGATGTGTTTGTGTAGGGTCATTGGCATGAGAGTAATTGGGGTGTTGACTGCAAGCTCAAATCTTTGGGACAGGGAGCAACTGAAGACATAGTAATGCAGCATTCATCACTAGCATGAAATTGGGGTACAATTGACCCCTGCTCATGTCACTGCAAGCATTTCACAATTTTTCTTGAGAAAACATGCTGAAAAAATTGAAAAAAGAGATACTCTTTTTTGACACATGTTTTCAAAAAGAAAAGGCAATAATAACACTTTGTTTTCTTTGCATGATTTACTAAAAAACATTCATTGATGCTAATACCCATTAGTGAAGAACCTAATGGGGATTACCATTAATTCATGTTTTTTGGCAGAAAAGACAAAGAAAACATTACATTATATTCACCTTTTTTCTTTGAAAACAGCTGAAATCAAAGAGTATCTCTTTTTTCAATTTTTTCAGCATATTTTGGGATGAAAAATTGTGAAATGCTTGCAGTGTGTTGTATCTTTCTGAGCTATGTGGATCAATCAGAGCAGAGCAGAGTAAGGTCACATCATTAAACATCTTGGCATGCATCTGGTGCCATTTCTCATATCAAAATGCCACCACAGGGCTGAATTTTCAATGTCATGGTGTTAGTCCACCCTGTTAAGTGGAAGATTCAGCCACCATCAACCTTACAATGCCAAGTGAGGTAACCATTTTCCACCTGCTATGTGTGTTGTGGTCTGAGAGATTGTGACTCACCCAAGTCAACTTACATAACATGTGGACAACTTTGGAGGAAGGTGGTCAATTTGTGGCATGAAGAGTGTATCTTACTAGCCAGACAAATTTGGGGAGAGTATAAACATGTGCAGAATCAGCACCCTGTTTGGGCCCCTCAGGTCTTGTCCCTTGATCTTCCATATCATCTACATTACCTTTTACCTTCCTAAATTTGTGTCTCTGGGCTGGTGAGGTATTTACTCCTGTTGATACCTGAGCTACCTTTTGTAGCATAGTCAGCTAAATTTATCCCATCCCTTCCATCATAATAGCAGTGGAAAATTGATAATTCCCATTAACAGCAAGTGGTGCAAATACAGGGATTGGAGCCCCACATCTCAGCCACTTACCTCAGGAGGAGTGGATAGATGTTATCTTATATAAGCAATGCTTACATGTGTGTCATGGAGACATTAAGCTTGGTACACTGGGGCAGCAACTTGACAAAATTGAGTACTCAATGAATGTCTTGCTGCAGATGCATGTGGATGAATGATATGTGTGTGCTTGGTAACCTGTAAACAAAGGTTAGCATGATGCCAAGTTGGACACACACATCAGATTTTGGGAGATTTGGGATGGGTTTTAATGACAAACAAAATGTCTTAATTTGGTACATTAGTGGCACTCAAGGTGGCTTTAGAAGCACTCTGGAACTCCAATGCAAGGGCTCTGCCACTACAAATTTTCAACTCTGACAAGCCAGATTCTATGGCACTCCAGCTTGACTCACAAGCGATGCTACTGACTTAACTCAGAAAATTACATTTGATAGTGTATCAAACTAGCTGTATTATATATGTGGCCATGTAGGCTGCTCCCCATGAGCTACAAGATGCCCCAAAAATCTGTCTGTAAAGACCTCCTTAAGCAACTCAATGACACAAGCCTTCAAGTAGCAATAGCAAGGCTCAAAAATGCACAATGTGGAGCTGACAGTAGCAGAAGCTCACTGTCATCATCACCCTCCCTTGATTCAGACTGTAGCCTGAGTCCCATCTTCATCACTCCACCATCTCCAATCACTCCAATCTTGACAGATTTCAAGTCTGACAGATCTGATGACATGGATTCCACAGCTGAGTAGGATATACAGTATGCTCAACTCCTTAATGCTATTGGGGCCCTCAGGGATGAAGTGGAGTGTGCATGTGTTCTTCAAAGGCCTGAAGTGCCAATGATGTGAGTGCCCCAGTTATGCCTCCTTGATCATTTCACAGATTACCAACCTCACCTGTTTCACAAGCATCTCTGTGTGTGGCCAGTGGTTTTTGACCACATCCTGGATCAGATAAGTAACCATCCAATATTCCAAAGTAACTCTGAAAACTGTCAGTTACCAGTTGCAATGCAGTTGGCAATTTTCCTCTTCCATGCTGGGCATTATGGAAATGCAGTATCACCAGAGGATGTGGCCCAGTGGGCAAGAGTCAGCATGGGCTCAGTGGTCAACTGTACCAATCGCACAATGGTGGCAATACTGGATGAACATGATCAGTTTGTTGGGATTCCTGCTGAGATCTTGGAGGACATGGAAAGAGCATGGGCATTCACTGAATCATGCACCTGTCCAGCCTGGAGGAATGGTGTCTTTGCAGCTGATGGCTCAAGCATCCCACTTTTTGAAAAACTGCATATGTTTGGTGAAATGTTCTATGATAGAAAATCAAGGTACTTGCTGAACTGTCAGGTACATACTCAAGGGTGCATGACTAGTGAGGGGAACTTATGTGTCAAACAGCTCATTATTCTGCCACACAATCTCCTTGTTGTCAATTATGGACTTGGACATCCTGGAAGTGTCCATGATGCATGGGCATTCCAAGGGACTTGCATCACATCAAATCCAGCACTCTTTATTCCATGTGGTCACTGGACTTGGGCAGACAGTGCATACCCATCAGAAACATGGTGTGTAGTCCCCTTCATAAAGCCCAAGGGGGGACAACTATCATGGGATCAAAACATATACAACAAATACCTTTCCAAAGTACATACCTTGCCTCGCTGCAGTATACAGGCTGATGGGGTTGAAAGATTTGTGTGTGTGTCAAACATGCATTTGCTGCCTTGAAGGGGTGATTCCAAAGCCTTTGTGAGGTATGCCTGAAGATACAGATGGAAAAAGACATGAAAATTACCATATACTGGGTACTTTGTTGCATCATCCTGCATAACATGATCATCCACTTTGAAGAGGAAATGGGAAGCAGGGTGGAGGCTTCAACTGAGTGGGCAATCAATGAGGGAAGTGGCTTTGATGATGGCAATCCAGTCATTGCTGCAGAGGCTGTGGGAAGTGTGGGTCAGCAATTCCATGCAAAGCTGTTGGATCAGTTGTTTGGATATCTTGGACAGGAATGAACACATTGAAAATGTAGTTGCTACAGGAGGAACCATTAGTGGGATCATCAATCGAGTACATTTCACCCTAACAGTATAAAAGACACATGATGAAGTACATACATCAGAGTTTCCAACTGAGTGAAGACACCATGTCTCAAACCCAACTGTATGATGTCACAATACAAGAAAAACAAAGCAGACAAGATGAGTCAGCAGGGAAAAAATGAGACAAGATGATGCATGCAGTCCAATGAGAGATACAATGGCCTTTGGATACAAAAGAGATGCTGACAGCAGTACTAAGCAGGAGGGGGGGTCGAGTTTTTGGTCTTCTGGAGCACAGCAAGCTGGATTTTAAGGCAGAGTGTCTCTGCCTCACTATTGAAGGCACTTTCCTCAGCCTTCTTCAGCTTGATGGCAAGCCTCTTCACCTCCAACTCCTGTTTATGGTTTTGCTCAAGTTCATCCCACTGCTTCTTCAACTCCACCTTCATCAGGTCCAACTCCTGGACTCTATTAAGATAGTCCATTTTTGCCAGGTAGTGTGTAGTCTTCCCAGAAGATGAATATGCTAGCACAGACTCAGCTTCATTACTCAAATCACTGACCTGCCCTTGAAGTTGAGACTTGCTACATTGATTAACTGGCACTGAACTTGCCTTTGTTGAAGGTGTCTTCAATGAAGAGTCCAATGAAGACTTCCTAAACTTTCATGAAGAGCTGCCTGAGGAGGTTGTAGAGGCACTTGAAGCAGGGGGGCAAAGGTATGGTGATGACTGGCAAAAGGATGATCAGCTGTCCAAAAGGGGTGTACAGCTCTTTTGAAAGAGGGAAAACTTAGTGTGCAGATGAGTGTCACCCAGTGTCAATGGCAACTGTGGCTATCAGTAGTTTATCAGTAAAAGTGGTTCTCAGAAGAAAATGTCAACATACCTGATCACCTTGTGTGGACATTAAATCCATGTCAATATCAGGGTGGAACTCATCAGCACCTAGGTCATCCTGCTCATCCACCCAGTGCTGCAGCATTTCATCATCAAAGTCAGCTTCACCATGTTCTTCATCCATGCCTGGAGATGCCATCTCCTCCTCAATTTCACCTTCCTCAGGTTCCCCTCCCTGATCATCAACCATTCCCCCCCCTGGAACAATGCCCCCACTGCCAACAGATGTATCCACCCTTGAACTTGAAATGTTCTTCATACTGGCTGTCTTGTTTTGAATAATTGCTAAAAACCCTCCACATGGTTTTTATTTGGCTCAGAGTTGATGGGCTTGGGATCAAATGATGGGTTTCCTTGCCAAATAGAGTGCAGGTCATCATACCAAGGAAAATTGCTGAGGACAGCCTCTGTGTGCATACATAAGCTCCCATGTTATTATATATCCAATACATGACATACAGTGAAGATTGGCAAACTTCAGATGGCTGAGTATGATCCCTTCCCCAGATTGTTTGAACCATGCATGACTCTTTCAATAAGTTGCTTTCAGCCTAGATAACCATTAGTAAATTTGAGCTGAATGAAAAGATGAGCACCTACATATTGAGGCAGTTGCCTACACTAACTTGGAACTTGGTAGCACTTGCAGAATACATATCCTTGTAGACAGGATCATCCCCAAACACAACCTCAGTGATAATTGATTGAACCTCCTTCTTGTTGTGGCCCATCAGCCTCTCCATGGGCAATGGCAGTAAGTCACCCAAGTTCTTGTCACTGAAAAGAATTCTGCAGTTGGCAGGGTGGGTAAGCAGCCACTGAACAAGCTTCTCAGTATGAGGAATATCCTAGTTGATGTTCTGTGGCTGCTCCATAGAAGAATCCCCAAGACAGGTCACCTGCTGCTTATTGGACACTGCTGGGCCCTTCCCTTTACTCCCACTCCTTGCAGGCTTCATGGCAGGTACTTGTGGTTGTGATGCACCAGTCATTGCACTGGAAGAAAGCTGTTGTTGTCCTCAATGGGGTTGGCCACTGGATGAAGCCATAGGTTGTACTAAGAATGCCTGCAGGCAAGCAGACCATCAAGGGCATGGTCAGACAGAAGCCATAATTTTCAAACTCTGCTATGGCAGTGCCCTAGACTTGCCAGTTCCAGGGCACTTCCAGAGTGCTTCCAAAGCCACCTTGAGCACCACTATTATTTGAAGTTTTGACAATTATCAGCATTTTGTTTGTCATTAAAACCTGTCCCAAATCTCCCAAAATCTGATGTGACAGTTCACAAGAGAAGTGACATGGGGTGGACATGCCCAAGCTTATATTATTTGGATTGGACATGGGCATTTCCTGACATTGTAAAGTGCATGTGTTGCCCATATGCCACCACCCTTATGGAAGACTCATTCGAGTATATATCCCATGCTGTTGGGGTGGGGGCATACAAGTGAAGCTTGCCACTGAATGGTATCTGACATACCCATTGCACCATCACATGAAAGGCTTGATTTCTTCAGGGTCAGCAGGGATACCTGGTCGCCAACTCATCAGTTACCTTGCTTGCAAGGTTTCTGTTGCACCATAACTGCATGGGAACCAGTGCCCATCTGAAAGTCCTTCCTTATTGGGGCCTCCTTGGGTCTCACACATCCTCTGCCAGAGTAAGAGTATCAGCATAGAACTGATAATCTTGTCCATCCCCTGCTTGTAACTTACAATTGGCTTGGTGACAGCCTGTGATCAGCTTTCAAGTATATTCTTGTAACTATCCTACACACTGTTCAAGATTGTTTCTTCAATTTCTCCATAAATATGCATTATGTGGGATGGACTGACATCATCTACGTGCTCAAGGTCTCAAGATCTCACCATCCATATGCATGCTACATGGCAAGCAAGGTTGGCACCGCTGCAGGTGGCACTTCCCTATGACATTAGAATTGCACAAAAATTATTATTATGTCCAACGACAAAGTGAATTTGCCCATGCACTCACACAAATATAATTATTATGTCCAATGACAGCATGAATTTGCCTGTGCACATCTTGAATTAGCCTGTGCACAAACCAAATTGCCCCAGAGACGAGTTGAATTACCCTGAGCACAAACTGAATTACCCTGAACACAAACTGAATTACCCCAAACACAAACTGATTTACCCCAAGCACAAACTGAATTACCCCTACACAACTAGTAATCAAGACCATGATTAGAGATGAATACACTGTGTGCAATTTCAAGATGAGACAATATCAGAAAATCATTTCTATCTACTCTGAGTTGCTGTCTCCACTGTCAACTATCAATCCACCTGCACCCATTGCTTTATCAAAGGCTGCCTTGATATGGGTGGCAAAATTGATTGCTGTCCCTTGTCGCTTTACTCCAGGGCATGCCAGTGTTGTACCATGCCTAGAGGTTGGCTTCATAGCCTACTCAAATTGCTGAGATCTGGGAAGCATGGAATTTAATTTCAGGTCACATACCATGGCAGTGTCTGTTGCACACTTGACAACCACACCCAGGGAGACATCCACATAGTTACCTCCTGAAGTACGAGGGAACTTGGACCCCTTTGTCCTGACATGGAGGCCAGCTGCAGTATGGTCAATGACCTCATGCATTGTCACCCAGTTCAAAGCATAAGGTGCATAGAGCTGATCAGTGTGGATAGGTCTGGAGACATGGTTGGCATGGGAGGGAATGTAACATTTAATAGAATACTTATGCAGTATAGTTCTGGGACATATATGCCTCAGCAGGAGCATGCTCAGCAGTACTCCAGGACAATGTTCCATTGGGCAGTGAGATCTCATAACCATGCTCTGGACAGATTATATTAAAGTCTAAAGGCTACCAGTATGCACTGCAAGCATTTCACAATTTTTCTTGAGAAAACATGCTGAAAAAATTGAAGAAAGAGATACTCTTTTTTGACACATGTTTTCAAAGAGAAAAGGCAATAATAACACTTTGTTTTCTTTGCATGATTTACTAAAAAACATTCATTGATGCTAATACCAATTAGTGAAGAACCTAATAGGCATTACCATTAATTCATGTTTTTGGAAGAAAAGACAAAGAAAATATTACATTATATTCACCTGTTTTCTTTGAAAACAGCTGAAATAAAAGAGTATCTCTTTTTTCAATTTTTTCAGCATATTTTGGGATGAAAAATTGTGAAATGCTTGCAGTGATGCAAACACATACCTTTGATATTACCTGGTGAAGCCATTGGAGGTAGACCAGCCTCAGCCAGTTTTTCCTTGACAGGATGAATGACCTCCTTGGGAAGAGCTGCAGTCAAGAGGTTCCAAGTAAGAGACATGATACCCAAGATAGACTTATCCTGGGCAGCAAGCTCCTTGCTGTCAAGCTTCTTGTTAGCAACATTAAGCACCAACCCAAATACACAAGCATGTCAAGGACCAGCATTCCACCCATATTGGATGAGCTTGCCACCATGGGTTGGCTAATGATACACAGTTAGCTATGGGCCCAAACACAGAAGAAATGATCCATACCTGACACCCCTCCAGATTGTGCACCGACATCCTCAATAACCTCATTCACATGTGCAATGAGGCTCAGGGCACAGGATGCAGCAGCCACAAATGACAATGAGTTCAATATCCACCTGTTATGGAATGTAAGAGGTAATAAGATGTAGGTTACCAACTTACCAGTGGAGTTTACAAAGGCCACACTTTCATGCTCACCAACCACATACCAAGTGTTATCAGGCAGGGACAGAAAGGACCTTCCCACCAGCAACAGCCAAATCCTCATTACCACAGTCAACAAGGACATTACCACACTTATACTTGTCAGGAAGATGGTCACGGAGGATGACAGTGAGTTTGTTCTGGGTGGCAAGATCACCATAGGGAAGAGGGTCCTTCCCCAAGCCCAGAGCAGCAGTCTATGGAACCTAGGCATAAGTGCACCACTTTCCAACAAGAAAACAGCTTACCAGTTCATGCTTTTTTAATCTGGTGCTATTGGTTGCAGCCTTGCTAGCATGATGGTAGTTGTTCACCACCAGCAACAACTCCTGGGAGGGGAGATTTGCTGCATGCTGGCTTACAATACAGAGGAAATCCTCCAACTAATGACATTAGACAGTGCTGGGATAAGGTACCAGAGCAGGGGACTCACCTTATGGGGGGGATGGGGAAGCTTTGCCTGGAGGGCAGCTGCCTTGATGTACCCCCATGCAGTGGATGAGGTTGGCTCTGCACTGAATGTGTGCAAAAAATCAGAGTTTTGCTCTAATAGCTCCAAAACTACAGTCAAAGGGTCAATAGTAGCTATAGATAGGTATAACTAAGCACCCTACACTGTATGAACTTGAGTTGCTTTTGGGATAGTTGTTGTTTTGGCATTGGAACAGCGATACAAGACAAGGGAGGTGCCAGTATGAAAATTTCACTGTGTGCTTTTATTATGTCAGCATTTCTATTATTGGGGTGTAGTCACCTATGTGTAGTGTAGCCTAGTAGCCCATGTCCGCTTTTTTGATTACATAATCAGAAGGTGTCATAAGTTGTGGCAATTGTGTGGTAGGGATGGTTATTTAGCCTAGTGGTTTAGTGTGCTTGGCCCCTGTTGTGTATCTGTGCAGGACTGCCAGCTGAGGCCCCAGGTTCAATTCCAACAACATGCAAAATTTCCTGGATGGCACTGCTGTCTTGCTGCCTCTATGTACATGTGCTCTAGTGTATATCTCTGTGCTTCTTGCTCTTTTTTTATTTCTTTTTTATTCCATTTGTACAATGCTCCATTCAAAGTTCACATAATGCACATACATGGTAGATGGGCTACTAATTACAGTGATGCAAAGTAGTCTTGGATAGCTCCTTGTTGCCCCATTGATAATTGCACTCTCAACATGTAAACCACCACCCTCTATAATCTCTCCCACATATTTCTCCCTGCAGGCTACTCTCAATCCACTGGGATGTGGCTGATCAGCAATATAGTCAATGACAGCAGAGAGGGGCAGAGGCTTGGTGGGATGCAGGAGTTGCCAAGCTACTTTCTGCCACCAGAATTGGATCCAAGCCTCCCTGCAATGTTGATGTTGGTTGGCAGGGCAACTCAGATCTGGTTCAAGAGAAAGGCCAGGGGGTACAGCTGCAAGGGTTTTTTCGCTCGCACTCAATCATCTCATGAGCTTTGGCGATGATCACATATACCCTAAGACCTAGTCGGGAAACATCTTCCTCATTAATCTTAGCAAGTGGAGAGAGGATCAATGCCTGGGTGGCATGGGGTATCCACTCAGGAATACTGTACTTGCGAGCCAGCTCAAGTTTATGGGCAGGACTCAAGTCCAACATCCCAAGGTTTGTGATCGCCCACACTATGCTATTCTCGATCATCCACAGCCAGGAGATCTTGAGAATTGCAGTGAGGGAAGGGATTGTATGCTGTTGGGAAGTAGATCCACTGATATTTGTTAGAGACAATGGTGGTAGATAGGGTGTAGTGAACTCACACATGGTATACCCATGAAATGAAGTGTTCAAACTCATCCCTGCTAATTCCCTCCAGGAAAATGGCATGGTTGCTATCCTCTCCATCACCCTCAACACCTGATGGTATGGTCAGGATGGTTTCAAGGGTCTGTGAGTGCATAAACAGGATGCTCTTGTGCAAGCGAAAGATCGTATCGCCAGCCTTGAATATAGGCCATGATCAGAGCTATCACTACCACAATTGATTAGATTAATACCTGAAACACAATGTTTCCATCTGGAAACCAGAATAAGGGGTGTTGATTCATGCTTAGGACAGGTATAGAGCAGGTAGAACTGAGGTCTGGGTTGCAATACCCAGACATGAAGTTGTCCCATTACATAAGCACTATGGATGTGGAGTCGCTCTCCAACCAACTTGCTAGTACACAAAATACAGTCCATAGGCCTGTGACCATGTCTTTTCCTGCTTTACCACATCATACCTCAGCTTCTTGGCCTTCACAGGTCTTGCAGGCACATAAAGCTCTACATGATCTATTTTGCAATGCAAATCAAGTCCTGCAGAGCAGAGCCGACCCTACTCAGCTCCAATACCACCATGATGCAATTAACCATGATGCTATCCCAATTCTCCATGCCCTAGAAGCTCTCACCCATCAAAGTGAACTGCCATTGCAGTGGGTGGCTGAGTGTACTGCATGCTTTGGCCTGCTATTGCAGCAACTTGGTGATGCACAGCAACGAGCCAAGGGACAGTGAGTGCACAAATATCTACCTATTTTTTTTGCTTGACTGCCTTCTACAGTGATTCTTTGGGGGTGTACCATGTAGACCCAATTGAAAACATCCACCATCAGGGGCCTGGCCAACCATGAAAGCAGCCAAAGGTTGAGCTGCTTCATGCTGCTATGGCACCTGGTCGACATATTTCAGTCTCGAAGCTTGCACAGCTCATAGGTATCCATCGCAATACACTTTGCTATTATCTCAGGAAGTATGGAATTGATTACCAGCACACCCCAATCACTGATGGCAAGCTGGATCTTCTGATCCATTACTTTCACCACCTCAAACCACAATCTGGGCTCCGGTATCTAGCTGGATCTCTAAGTCGACATGGATTATGTATTCAGCAGCACCGAATTGCCTCTTCCCTCCAGCGTGTTGACCCTCTTGGCCGAGTGTTGTGCCAGCGAGCTACCATCCACCATCACCAATACCAAGTAACACAGTCCCAATGCCCTCTGGCATATGGATGGCCACCATAAGCTTATCCACTGGGGTATTGTAATCCATGGGATCATTGATGGCTATTGCCGAACAGTATGTTTCCTTTTCCATTGACTTGCTGGCTGTGAGAGTTGATTGATTGTGCTTAGATTGTTGGTCTTAAGGCCAGTACTGACAATAGTGCACTGACAGTTTTGGACACCTTTTTGCATGCTGTCAGACAGTATGGATTACCATCATGGGTTCATGGAGATAGAGGAGGTGAGAATAAAGAAGTGTCTGTATTCATGATCATGGCCCGAGGACCAAACAGGGCCAGTTTCATGTGGGGAACATGGGTCATCACTTAAGTTTACCAGCTGCATTGCATTGACCAAGCCATAGTTCTACCCATAATACTCACATTGAGCAGGCATGGGTAGAAGTGGGTCAGCGATTTGCCTGCCCTTGGCAAGCTTTCTTTCTCCGACTTGAAAGGCTCCATCACCTTGATCGGTCAGATCCCAACCATCTTTGGGTGTTGCACCACCTTTTCTTGCATGAAATCAATGCTGATTGTACTACATTCTGTGAGGAGTGGAATGCCCATCCAATCTCAGGGGAAGGGCATGATCAAAGCCCAAATGTAAGTTCTCCTTCTGGAATGCCACCTGTGGTATATATACATACATTGGAGTTGAACCATATTGATGCACAATACTTAGGACCTGCAGTTCACAGGCCAGCTTGAACATGGCATGTATAAGGATGATGCAACTACTATTCACCCACATGTTTATGCCCACTATGGGGTGGAGCATAGCCAGGATCAGGATGATGCAGATTGGGAAGACATTGGAGATCATGGTAATGAAATCTCTGATTTACCCTCCAGAATTGCTGCAGAGCAGTCTTCCCAATTCTTGCATGAGGCTGCAGAAGTACCTGGGCACATCAATCCATTTACAGCTGCAACATTAGCAGCCTTTACTGGGGCTTTGGCTCAAGTTCAACAACTCAACCATATACCTACTGGATTGGGCATTAGGGAAGAGGAATGGGATAGTGATGGGTATCCAGAAATTGAGGTTATTCAATCAGGTCAACAAGGTAGGAGGGAGCTTGCAATTGAGCTACCCCATTCTCTCTGGTATGGACAAGCTGTGTGCTGGTGCCAGGCCTTAGAGGTATTCAACCACACCCTGGCTTTTATTAATGAGACCTCCATGTAGAATGCTACTGCCTATGCTTTCAAAGTATTTGAAGATGTGTGCAGCCCCTGTCTGGGAGTGTGGGAACAGTGATTACAGCCATGTTCGACTTTGTGCATCATCATCCTGGTCCACCAAACTTACTTTTTCAACCATTCAACACTCCTTTACCTTTACACACTTTCCTTTATCACATTCTTTCCCTCTTTCTGGAAGCTTTCAACATGGTAAGGCAACTTCACAAGCAAAAAGTCATCACCTCCTCAGATGATGAAGAGTCCACTTTTCCACTGCCTTCACAGAAACAAGCTTCCAATTTGATTGTTAATTCTGTCCTTTGTACAATGCTTTCACAGCCATCATCATCCTCCAGCTATCCCTACCTACCAAGCAATACCCAGCCTTCTACCTCAGCAAAGACTTCCTTCCACCAAGCACATGCCAAGTCAAACAAGGGTTTGAAAGGAAAATCAAAGTCAGGCAGCTACAAGCATTGCTTTAAGAGAGAGGGACAGTCAGAGAAGGTGAGTACCACCAACTGACCATCTGTGCAACAACTACTTAAACAATCCCTACACTCTTGCATCAGGGTCTTTGTGGTCATCCAAAAACTCTGGACTTTCAGGTAGCTCATATCATTTTTCTTCCCTATGGAGTGCACATGGTGAGATTGGCATTGTTTTCTTTATTGGCATTCTCTAAGAAGATTTTATTTCCAGCCTAGCCCTGACATTGATTCAGACTCAAGTGAGCCTACATTGGCAAACCTGTTTCCTGTCATTTGACAATCAATAGCTCTCACAAGTGCTCAGCTGAGCAGGCTTGAAGCAGCAGGTTTAGCTCACTCCAACTTTTGCTCATACTTTGATTTCAATCAGGAGTGGACTTGGCCACAAGTGGATGACATGCTTTGTGGCAAATTCCCTCAACTCTTCAAAGTCCTTGATACCCATACCAAGGTAAGGTCACTTATGATAGCACATACCTCCCATTCACCACTGCTTTTAGGTTGCTAATGCAAACTATAATACAAGGGGAATGGTTGGTAGGCAATACAAGTCCCTGCCCCCATATCTACTCTGCCTTCACAGTCACAGAGAGCTTGTTGTGGCAGGAGGAGTAGAGTTCCCTGATGCGGAACTTCTGTTCCAAAAGGTCAGGGCAGGGAAACGACCTTCAAGGGATGAGTTGGAAATCATTTTTGGCAAGTTCTCCTAAGGTTTGATTCAGTGAATGTATGGGCTAACCTATAGTGTCCAGTTACTCATGATGAGATACCCTTGAAGCTTATTGCTCAATGGATCAAGAAACAGCACTTGAAGGGAAAGGGCAAGCACAGGGCTGAAACTGACTCTAGTGCTGAGGATACAGAATCCCAACCAGTGTGGCCTAAGTCTGACAGTGGTGACAATATCGATGACCCAATACTGAGCCCAATAAGTCATTCCCTCAAAAGGCATTGCATTGATGGTAAGTCAAGTCATCATCTAAGTCCTATATTACTAACCCATGGACAGCTCATGACTCAGACTCTGAGCAAGCTGGCCCCTTGCATACTGGCCTCTTGCAACATGAGACCATTGACCTCACTGATGGCCTGATGGATGATGTCACCTCTGATGGTCCAGAAGATCCCTCATTACTACCAGATGCACAAGCATTAACCCTCCCTTCAACTCCCACCCAAACTACAACCCTTCCAGCCCCTTCAAGTTCATTTATGATTGACACCTCACTAGCAAACCCATGGAAAGGTAATCATACCTTCCAGTTTTGAATTTGTCCCTCCTTCCATTTGCATATTTGTGCTCACCCCATATGATACTCATGCTCACCCTGACATCGTATCCATGCTCACTTCACCCATACCATACTTACCTAATAAATAGTATATATGATACCCACCCACCCAACTTTCTTCTTCATACATAATCTATAGTCACTTCTATAACCACAAAGTAGAAAACATAGTGTTTACAATCATCTTTATAATAAATTGTTTCTTGTAAAAAATGGCTTGTATTAAGCAAGAAAGGTCAAATAATTTAGTTCATGCTCAGGGTAATCCAGTTTGTACTCAGGGTAATTCAGTTTGTACAGTTAGGGTAAATCAGCTTATGCTCGGGGTAAATCAGTTTGTGTTCGGGGTAATTCAGTTTGTGTTTGGGGTAATTCAGTTTGTGTTCAGGGTAATTCAGTTTGTGTTCAGGGTAATTCAGTTTGTGCTTGGGGTAATTCAACTCGTCTCCGGGGCAATTCGGTTTGTGCACGGGCTAATTCAAGATGTGCACGGTGTAGGGAATGGGTTTTCCCTACCAAGGGATTTTATTTTTATTCTTTGTTTCTTATATTCTTGCTTTCCAGTTTTTTTTATATGTTTATTACCTTAGTGCGAGGTTTTATTGCTTAGTTGCCAATTTTTATTACCTAGCCTGTACTTACTTTTCTTCTAAATCGAAGTAACAGTCGCGAGTTCAAGTTCGAGTTTCGAGTTCGAGTTTGAGAAGGTCGAGGGTGGCCTTTCTCTGTGATTAGACAGCCTCAGACAGCCTCAGACGTTCACCAGACAGCTTCTCTCACCAGGCTATAGAAGTCCCTTTGGCCTAACTCCTTCCCTTCAGATATCAGCACTCTCCCCCAGTCTATATTTTCTTTTCCTACAACTGGAGCCCACCGCGAGGGGCTTCTGTCTTAGTCTGGTACCCAGTCTCATCAGGTTCAGTCTCGTTTTTTCCAGTTTCAGGTCTTGTTTGCTCCGTTTTTGCTCGCATTCTATCAGTTTCACCCTCGGTCTCGCTCTCGTGCTCATCTTTTCTTTCAAAATACTCCCTCATATATTGCTATAATCACTCCAGTCCCTGCCTGACGTCATGCCTGACCCGAATTCCCCACGTATTCAACCTCCCGAAGCCTCGAGCTTCCTTCGGCGCCCCGAGGAACTTCGAAGGTTCCTCGATGACATAATTCGAGCTGCAACTGCAGCAAAAGCACTTCTCGAGTCCTGTCGAGGCCCCCTTGAGGCCTGTAATTTGCGCGTGCAGCCACCACCCACCTCGGACAGTCGCCCACCCCGTCGGCTGTACTCGTTTTGCTTTTTCTGTGGTTAGAAAGGTCATATTCGAGCCAACTGTGATTCGTGCAAAGAATATTTGGCTACGGGAAAGTGTCTAATAGTGAAAGGTCGTGTCGTACTCCCTACAGGACAAGAGATACCACGAGAAGTACCCGGGCGCACTCTCAAGGACTGTCTGGCATGCTGGGAGCTAGGAAATCGGTCTACGGATATTCAAATTCCTCCTTCGAGTCCAGGCTGGCTCATATCTCTGGAGGATCCCCACTTGTCAGTGCACCCCAATACCCCCTCGGAACAACCGTTGTGTGCGCCACTCTCAGCGGAAGGGCCGAGTCGTCGCTCAGCGCCGGTGCAACCCCAGGGCCCCACTCAAACACATACTGTATCCTCGAGCTCGGGTGATGGCTTGTTGTGCCGCCCTCATTCACCCTCTTGTGTTCTACCTACAGGATACTCTCATGGCCGACCCCGCTCCCGCTCTCACTCTCGCGGTCGATCTCAATCTCACTCTCGTGACCGTGGCCACCCATATTTGCCTCGCTCATACTTCGAAAGATCACCAAGCCATGGCCGCCCACGTTTGCCGCCTCGCTCGTACTTCAAAAGTTCACCAAGTTGTGGCCGTCCCCGCTCGCCGTCTCGTTCGCACATCGAGAATTCACCAGGCCGTAGTCATAGGCATCAGTACTTGTATTCGAGTAGGCCGTGCAGCCGTGATTCTCGTGATTCCCATGACTACCAGTACTACCGCTCACCACCACCTGCACCGTGACTCACACACTCGTTACTAGAAATCTCGAGGGATGAGCCCACTCCAGTCCAGCCCACCAGCCGGCTAGTCAACAGAATGGTGTCCTCCGCCTCCTATGATACTCGACAGTCTCGTAGCAGTCACGCGTCAACCCACTCGAGAAGGTCACGAAGCCGCAGCCGCACACCTCAGCCTTCGCGCTGGCTGTACTGAACAGACAGGGGGCCGCTTTAGCCCACTGGGATCTTTTTATTGTGTTTATTCTTCTTTTTATGAATATATTGTTCATGAAGTCTCCCCTTGCCGAGTGTCAGGCAACCGCGCGCCTCCCTTGTCCCCTGCCTCGTTGACGCAATATCTCGACCACCACTCACCCGTCCCTCTCGCAAATCGGGATTTACGTTCTACTCGACGAGAGCTTTCAAACAGTGTACTTTTCGTTGCAGCGGCCTCAGCACATCCGGAGATATCTCCCATTCTTTAGAGAAAGGCACTGTAGGACGAAATCTGGAATTTCTCGGGATTGAGTGCGCCGTTTTCTCCGGTTCCTCATTCTCCCAACTCTCCTTGTGCGTCCCTATCACCACCTAAAGTTTCAGAGAGTTCCGCCTAGCGGTTCCTCACCAACGCGATGCCGCCCTCCTCCCCCCTGCTGTGTTTAGACCATATCTCTTACAGTTCTCGACCGAATCGTTCGCTTTTCTCAGACGTGACTTTACTAGACGACATATACCAGACGATATACAAGACGGAGCGCGCGCATTCACGGTTCTGGAGTTATTCGAGTTTTGTGTCTGAACAGGGTAGGGAGGTCAGGATCGTGTGTCTCACTCATTTTCGTGCCGTGCCTCTCGCTTTCTGGAATGGTGGTACTACTCGCTTACAGCTACCTGGTGATATCTTTTTCATGGTGACGCTCTCATTGGTTGTGGAGATATGGGAGCTTTTTGTGTACAGAGGAGTATGAGACGGCGTTGCAGATATCTCGGGACTGGATGGTCCAATCGGTCTGATTCCCTTTTTACTGTCTCCTCCCAGGCGCCCTCTACCACCACCTCCAGTTTCGTATCGATTGCCTCAGTGGTTGCCCCGCGGCGGCATTTTCTTCTCCCCCATCCTGCTGCCCCACACTGTATCCACATCGTATCTCCCCCGGATCTTCGCCGTTCCTCTCGATTTTCTGGGGTGTGACACTACTCAGTCAGCGCTTTCGCACGGTGTGCTTCATGTCTGGGTTGGTGCAGCCGTTGTCGAGAAATCCGGATTCTTGTGGGTGGAGGTGTCTTGGACCAGTTTTGCGAATATCTCGGGATTGGGTGCGCGTGCTCCCCCAATTCCTTGTTATCCAGGTTCTCCCCACTCCCCTTGAGTGTTCCCCTGCATTTTGTGCCGCCGCGCTGACCCGTTATTCGTTGGTGCATACCCTTCCTCCTACCCCCTGCCTTGTTTGGGGCATAACTCATTCAATTCCGGCCCGAATCGTTCGCTTTTTTTAGACGTGCCTCTACTAGACGAACCCTACCAGACGATGTCCAAGACGTAGCGCACGCGTTTGTGGTTCCGAAGTTATTTGAGTTTTTGCGTTCGGACAGAGTTGGGGAGGTCAGGAAGGCGTATCTCGCCCGTTTTCACGCCGGGTCTTTCGTATTTTTGCACGGTGGTACTACTCGCTCACAGCTATCTGGGGGTATCTGGTTTATGGCGGCGCGCTGAGTGGTTCTCGAGATATCCACTTTTCTGTGTCCGGGCTACAGGCTATCATTCCTGGCAGCGTATCTCCCTCATTTCCCAGTCGTTCCTCTCGTAAATTGGCACCTGCGTTCTCCTCGCGAAGCTGACTCCATTGAATTCTCTTTCGGCGAATTCTGTGCAGCCGTTCTCGAGATATGGTAAAGTCTGCCTCTGAAGGGCTACCAGCGACAGTTTTAGCAATAACTCGGGTTTGGAAAGTCCGATCAGTGACAGTCCTTTTGCGCCGAGCTCTCCTGTTCGTGTAGAGCCGCCCTCCAAGGTTTCGTGTCCACCGGCCTCACCGTTGCTCGTCAACGCCATGTTCTCCTCCTTCCCCCCATTCGCGGCCAGCGCCTTTCTCCCCCGTTTTGCCGCCGTATCTCTCGCTTTTCGAGGATCCTATTCTACTCTACGAGGGCTTTCATGCGGTGTATCTTACGACGCTGTCATCATCCTGGTTGCGGAGATATTCAAAGTTTTGCTCGCGGGGAGCACTCTGGACCGTTTTGCATGTTTCTCAGGAACGGACGGGCCAATTAACATGATTCCTTTTGCTGCGTGTTCTCCCTTGTGCCCTCTACCGTCTCCCGCGGTTTTGTGTCGACAGCCTGAGCCGTTGTTCTGCAGCGCTCTCCCTTCCCTCCTCTACTGTCTCTCGACGTGCACGCGCTGTATCTCGTTCGTCCCATGGTCGTCCCTCTCGATTTTTGGCACCATACACTACTCGATGGGGGCTTTCGGACGGTGGGTCACACGTTGTGTCTGCTTCAGCGGTTGCCCAGAGGTTTCAACTTTTGTGGATGCGAGCGGTTTGCAGGTACCCTAGGACTGGCTGGACCTCAACTGAGGACAGTTGGTATCTAAGTGATGGGGAGATGTAGGGAATGGGTTTTCCCTACCAAGGGATTTTATTTTTATTCTTTGTTTCTTATCACTGGGGGCAAAAACCAATGTTTAGTAAATAAAACATTGAAAAAGCAGATACTATGTTTCAAAACACAAAGAGAACATGGTAAAAATATTTAATCTTCTTAAACATAGTATCTCTTTCTTTCATGTTCTTTTACTGTTTGTAGCTCAAATATTGGATAATGCCTCCAGTGTATATTCTTGCTTTCCAGTTTTTTTTATATGTTTATTACCTTAGTGCGAGGTTTTATTGCTTAGTCAGCAATTTTTATTACCTAGCCTGTACTTACTTTTCTTCTAAATCGAAGTAACAGTCGCGAGTTCAAGTTCGAGTTTCGAGTTCGAGTTTGAGAAGGTCGAGGGTGGCCTTTCTCTGTGATTAGACAGCCTCAGACAGCCTCAGACGTTCACCAGACAGCTTCTCTCACCAGGCTATAGAAGTCCCTTTGGCCTAACTCCTTCCCTTCAGATATCAGCACTCTCCCCCAGTCTATATTTTCTTTTCCTACAATGGGCAAATTCATGCTGTCGTTGGACATAATAATTATATTTGTGTGAGTGCACGGGCAAATTCACTTTGTCGTCGGACATAATAATAATTTTTGTGCAATTCTAACGTCATACTTCCCAAGTACACAAATTACCTGGTTTAGCGCGACACCAAATGCCCAAATAGTATATATAAAGTCTGTCTTCAGCCACAAACTCAGGGTCAGCCTCTTCCTGAGGGTTCGTGGAACGTTCAACGGCTGTCCTCATGGAAACCGCAATCTACCCAAGCTCACTGAACGCCTTTCAATTTCGTGAGTGGCACCTACAATAAATATTTGTTTGTTTAACTAATCAATGTCACATGACTTCTACCCAATCAGATGAATTTTATTTTCCGCCACCGCCATGGCCATGGTTGGTGGCAGAGGTGGCTTTCTGGTGAGCCGCTGACACGCCACTGTCACTTCAAACACTGGTTCCTCCCTATGCTGGACTTACGTAAGACTCGTTCGTGTCGTCGGACAGACGGATTGAGTGACGCCACAACAAAAGCTTGCGCCGAGATCCCTGAGGCCTGCTTATCACAGCTGTCTGCGCACTACTATATATTCGAGCAAAAACCATGCCCGACCAACGGTTATCCATCATCGAATCGTCTGCGTATCCTTTCTGTTCCCAGTTGCGGAGCTTTCTCATATCAGAGGACCTTATTGTCATTGCGCAATAGCCATACTTCCCTGTGTTAGTGGGCAGTCAGGAAAATCTACTCGCAACGTGCAAGTCACGTACCAACACAACGCGTTTGAATGATTCTGCTGCCATCGTGTGTACACGAACGCTGTTACGGATGAGCCTCCACTGATATGCTCACAACTTGAAGACATGCGGTCACCGAACATCGGAAGTGCCACCCCCAACATCAGGTAGGCGTCGCCTTTATTATCCCGGTGACCAAAACTGTTCACCGACATCGTTCCCTCTGCATCAAGGACCACCTCCGAGCCACCAATATTGCCTCGCATAGACACGGTAAGTATTTTACAGGAGAAGCAAGAACACCCATTGAACCACATTGGCAGGGTCCATCGATCATGAAATTACTCCTTCCTGACCAGTGCTCACTATCTGATCTGAGGCTTCCTCCCATCGAACCCATGGACGTGAGATCTCTAAGGTTCTGTTTCCTGCTGTCCTCTGTTCATTATCTTTCGTAGCCAACTATCCACATGCCCTTGCTACTGGATGCAGTTGACGAAGGGTTCCAATTATCAAAAAACATCGCCCGGGAATCCAGTGCAATTTCTCTGACGTCGCAAGCTCCCTCGGTTAGTACTACCCATTCTGCTACTATGGAATGAAAAGGGTTTTTCATGATACTCATTACGGTACACAGTGCACCACCCATACACATGACATGGGTGTTCAGGATAGGGCAAGTCATGAATCTGTTGTGGTTTTCCATCTGTCTACAGGCAGCAGAGCGTCAGCCATGGATGCAAGTGCTTTACCATGGCTAATTCTATTCCTGCTTATTTACAAGGAATAGCACCTTCCCTCGAGAAATCGATGCCGTTGGGATGGCAATACAAATGGGGTTGATCATCAATTGAGACAAAGCCCGTCACTAGTATGTCGTGCAAGGAGGCTGTTGTGTACCGTTCACAACACGAAGTTTCTAGCATTCTGCAACTCGTACGTTAGCAGATGCACATACTAGGCTACCTGCTGGCTCTCTATTTGAGAGGAAACGGAACAATACGGATCTGCCCACTCCCAGGAAAATCCGACGACTTCCGGATCCAAGTGGTAGCTGGCTACGTCTCGCTCAGAGAGCAGTTTGGATTGCACCTGCACAGTGTGCAGAGGTGAATTTTCCATCATCTCTTTCAGTTCTGGGGTTCGTACTAACCTCGATTATGTGCTGCATAACAGATGGTGGTCGCCTCCCCTGGGGATCGGACTCGACCGACGAATCCTCCGCCCCCTGGTGAATATGTCCCCTTTCCTTGTGACAGTCAAAGCATGATCACAACCTGCGAAGATAGGGCTACAGGATGCTGCACTTTCTTTAGATAATTCCCAACATTCTTCACCCTAGCATGTTTTTACACGTATGTTCGGCGGGTTTACCCTCTATGCCCAGTATCTTTTTTCTTTACCTTGTTGATGTGGAATGTGTACTTGTATCTATGTACCGCTTACTTGTTATGTTTAGTACTGGAATGAAGAATTGATCTAGACTTGTCCCGTATAGCTCCGACTGTTCAATGACATCGTTCTCGCAAATTTTTTTCTTTCTGTCTTCCCTTTCAAGGGGTTTTTAATTAGGGAAGAACACGTACTCTATTGGAAAATGCAGGTCCGGGAAAGGTCGCCTTGGTGGTTTTGTGTAGAGTCATTGGCGTGAAAGTAAACGGGGTGTTAGCCCCAAGGTCGGACCTTTGGGATGTGGAGCAACTGAAGACATAGGAGTGCAATGTTCGCCACTAGCAGGAAATCGGGATATAATTGATCCCCGCTCATGTAGTATTTTTCCGAGCTACGTGGACCAATCAGAACAGAACCACATCATCAAATCGCACATGCAATCTTTGATGTCAGATGGCTTTGCTGTGAAACCCTTGACTTGGAACAAGCCATTGCAGATAGAATAGCATCGCGGCAGTTGAATAAGACAGGATGCTTGTCAGATGAATCCACGTTCTCCATGCATTGACGAGAAAAACAATTGGCATTTCGTCGACCGAACACTGCGCAAACTTTTAATTTTCAACGTCTCGAGTCACCCTATAACAGGAGAAAGTTGGAACGGGGGTACATAACAGGAGGCGGTAGCACACCAACGGTACTACTGTTCTCGTTCATCGAAGCAGAACCTTGACCTTACAGCGTGCTTTGCGAAGCATGGTCGGGACGACTGACCCGGTGGCAACTTCGGAATGTTTCTTTTATCCGCAGCAGCACCGGTCATGTCGACTTGTTCCAGGCACAGGAGGTAGGATGTCGTCGGTGTTGTCCATTAGAAGACAGGGCCGTTGAACGCGGAAGTTCCCTAAGTAGCTCAACCCTTCCGCAGGTGGCGGTGCGCGTGACCGCAAAAAGTTTGTTACCGACGTCGGTATCAGGGTAAGATCTCTGTCACTGATACCGACGGCATACCACTGATCGGAAACAATCCTCCTTCCATTGCCAAGTTATGTAAGTAAGGACAAGAATGTGTGGTATTTACAGCTATCCGCACACCCCACTATATATTCGGGCAAAGTGCCCGCGAACTATTCTTGACCAACACTTACCCATCATCGAATCATCCGCGTATCCTTTCTGTTCCTGGTTGCAGAGTGTTCTTATACCAAGTGACCCATTGTCACTGCGCGATAGCCTTACTTCCCTGTGTTAGCAGACGGGCAAGAGAATCTACTTGTAGCGTGCAAGTCACATACCAGCACAACGCACTGGCAAAGGTCTGCTGTCATCATGTGTACATGGACACTGCTACAGATGACCCTCCACTGATGTGCTCTCAACTTGAAGACATGCAGTCACAGAGCTTGGGTAGGGCCACCCCCAACATCAGGTAGGTCGCCTTTTATTATTCCGGTGACAAGAATATTCATCGACATCATTCCCTCTGCATCAAGGACCACCTCCGAGCCGCCAATATTGCCTCGCATTGACACGGTAAGTATTTACAGGAGAAGCAAGAACACCCATTGGACCACTTTGACAGGGTCCATCGATCATGAAATTACTCCTTCCTGACCAACGTTCACTATCTGATCTGAGGCTTCCTCCCATCGAACCCATGGATGTGAGATCTCTAAGGCTCTGTTTCCCGCTGTCCCCCTCCGTTCATTATCTTTCGCAGCCAACTATCCACATACCCTTGCTACTGAATGCACTTGACGAAGGATCCAAATTATCAGAAAGCGTCGCCCAGGAATCCAGTGCAATTTCTCTGACGTCGCAAGCTCCCTCGGTTAGTACTACCAAACTCGTGCCTATTTTGTTACTAGGGAATGAAAAGGGGTTTTCATGATACTCATTACGCTACACAGTGCGCCATCCATACACATGGTATGGGAAGTCAGGATAGGGCAAGCGAGGAAACTGTTGTGGGTTTTTCGTCTGTCTACGGGCAGCAGAGCGTCAGCCATGAGTGCAAGTGCTTTCCCGTATCTAGTTCTATTCCGGCTTACTTAGAAGGAATAGCACCTTCCCTCGGGAAATCGACGCCATTGGGATGGCAATACGAATGGGGCTGACAGTCAATCGAGACGAAGCTCGTCGCTGGTAGGTCGTACAAGGAGGTTGTTGTGTACCGTTCACATCGTGAGATTTCTAGCATTCTGCAGCTCGTACACCAACGAATGCGCGTGCCAGGTTGCACGCCAGCTCTCCATCTAAGAAGCAGCGGAACAATACTGATCTGCCCACTTCCAGGAGAATTCGACGACTTCCGGGTCCGCGCAGTAACTGGCTACCCCACGCGCAGAGGGCAGTTTGGATTGCGCCTGCACAGTGTGTAGAGGTGAATTCTCCGTCATCTCTTTCAGTTCTGGGATTAGTGCTAACCTCGATTACGTGCTGCATAGCAGATAGTGGTCGCCTCCCCTGGATATCGAACTCAACCCACGAATCTTTCGTCTCCTGGTGAAGATGTTCCATTTCCTGATGATTGCCAAAGCATGATCACAACCTACGAAGACGGCACTGCAGGATGCTGCACTTTCTTTGGATAATCCCCAAGGTTCTGTGCCCTAACATTTCTTATTGGTACTTAGCACGTTAGTGGGCTCGTGCGCACATTCCCTCTTTACCCAATATTCTTTTCGTTACCCTGTCGTAGGTGTGGGATGTTTACTTGTATCGCCAACCAGTAAATGCAACAAAAGAAATACTTTGTGCCCCTTATATGCAGTATAACGACAGCTTCGGCCCGCACGCCTATGCAGCTGGCGCGGGAGTAAAGAAAGGGGTCGAAAGACATTTGAATTAGCTCCTGTAGTCTACGGCACTAGGAGCGGGCAGACCAAAAATTCTGCGAAAGACATTCACATCCACGTCCATGTTCCCCCCTAACACAAATGAAATCCAAGACCGCAGGCTGGAGACATGAAGAGATATCCGCCTACGACTTCATGCTGTGCAATCACATCCACATCGTTTGGGCGGCTGAAGGAATACAAGACGAATATTCCACCAAGAATGTGGTATTGGATCACGGATGTGGTGGTGTCGGAGGTGTTTGCAGCAGGATATCGGATTCTGATGTACTGCGTGGTGCAGAGTCGGCACGAGGTTGAGCGTAGAGCCATGGTCGCTGGAGATGCGCTTGAGAAGGACATAAGATGTAGCGACTTTACCTCCCGTTGCATTGTACCGGTGTTCGGGATAAACAAGGTTGGAAACCATATTTGTCAAGTGAATGTCCATAAGTCGGACGCTCCGGATGCAGCATCGTTGAATATTCTGATCGACAGGATCAGTATCGTCACGGTCCTAAAGGGTCTGGATAATGCCTGAACCACTGCTCGTGCTGATCTCATACGGAAGCCATTATTAGCAATGACTTCACCCGAATCGTGGATATTTGTTCCCAGAGCAACAGCCTACGCAATCTAAAGACAATGGAAAGGAGTCATCCTGAGTATTGGCAAGGGTTATACTAGGCTTAGCTAGGGAACGGGGTTACCTTGAGATATTGGTCTTGAATGAGGATAGAGCCTATCCAGTGCAGTGCTCGGAACGAAGGCATTGGATGGATGATGACGAGTAGGGAAGGAAGGTGAAATGCGAGTGTCGACAGAAGATCGGGGTTGGAGTTGCATCTGATGGAGGTGCGAAGCAAAGAGTGGTAGTTGAATGCAAGATTGGAGCAATCGATGATGGAATTGGTCGGAAGGAGAGGAGCGGGGCCCTTGGTTATACATAGTCATGGACATAGCGAATTGACCTTGGGCAGTGTCGAATATTTTGACATGGGCGCTGTGTGGTTATGTTGAGAATTACGGATGCTACGGATGCGATGGAGACAGCAATGTTGTCCGTAGATTGGGACTGTATGTCATCTCGAGCGTATGATTAGCGATGTAGATCCCCAAGGCGTTGCAAGCTATGCAGGCGAGCTGTAACTGCGAAAAGGGGCCTCGTTAGGGCTGAATGGAAGTAATGGTATGTACTTGCAGCCTGTGGACGATGATCAGACCCCACAAACGAGACAACTCAGTACATATGGCACTGAAGCGTTGGCCGTCGGAGGGTTTTCTTCACGCCATGCTGAACAAAGCTGGTTTACCGCACTCCAGCTCATTGTAAAGACGACCAACAGCTTAGAATTTGACTTAGAAAAGGGAGCCACTACTGTGGTGTTCGAGGTACACACGATACTGTGCAGAGTATGAAGTAGGCATCCAGTAACCACCTGGTGTAAGTTTTAACACATCACCGTAGCTGTTGTGCCAGATTCTTTTCCCCGGACGGAGAACTCTTGTAAGATTCGGGAACAGCTCTTTAGTCTAAAATGATGTGTTTCAGCCAGGGGTCCTTTCGTGACACCGTGCGTGCTGGATATTCTAACAAGAACGTAGTATCAATTAGTACGAGTAGTGTTTGATTTCTCGATAAACCACGCGTACAACCGGTAAAAATGTCTCAGAGTGACGGGGCGTCTGCATGGCGAAGTGAGGGTGTAGTAACGATATAGATTCATCAACTGCCGCCTGAGGAGTGTATATTTGGTCGCGTCATGCAGTAGCTCTCTGACAGGTTTGTTCAGCCGTCCACACTCCAAACTTGCAACGTCACCTTCTGCGCGGTTGACAACATAGTCCTGCCATCGGGAGACCACAAGTACGACTCCTTTCCGCCCTTCAAGTGGGATAAGTCACTGCATCTTTTTCTAGGTCCCGTAGGAAGAACTCGGCGTCGTGCTGGCAAGTAGGCAAGTAGCAACTCTGAAGAACCCCTCGCCATTCCAAATGCCACTTTTGTAGTGACCTGGGAGAGCCCTATGCACAGGATCATGGAACCTTCGAGAGCAATTGTCTTGATGGATTCCACGGTGACTGTGTTCCAAACTGTTGTGCTCCTCCTGTGAGCTGTGAGTAGCTTCTCGCCGTCGTTAGATAGCGCAGTCAGAGAGCGGGTACCCAGAGAATTCTTGAACTGCTGCTCGACCTTCACCCGTCGTTGCTTTCCAGACAAGGGTGACCCTATCCCTCGATAGACTAACAACGGTGCTAGCATCTGCCGTGAATCGATAAGAACGCCTCATAACTGACAAATGTGTCCCGCAGCGATTTTCCTATGGTGGCATCGGTCGTCCGACGAACTGGCAATTAAATGGCCATAAGCAGAGAGACACAGAGTTAATGATGCTCTAATATATGTACCATTATTGGTGCGCAGATATATCGGTGACGATCGATATGCCAAAGTGTGAGACGCCGCCGATAGCCCCAAAGGCAACTTGTTTGCCATCCAGTGATATTGAAAGCCACCTGATGTTGTCGTAAGCAATGTTGATCTGGGGATCTGACATGGCGGGACAAAGAGAAGATAGGCCGCCAGATAGATACCGTCTTATAAGGGGTTTTCCGGGTACGCTGTGGCAGGGCCGTCAAACGGCTATACTAGCATAGCCAAAATTCTCGACCATTCTAAGTTTGACCACGAGGTTTTCGACAGTAGTCGAGAACGTTGATGCTTGCGCAGACCTGGAGACTACTGGCGATGTAGTGTCACCAATCCGTAAGACGCTAACAGAGAACGTCGGTGTCAGCACAGACTCGAGACAGCTGGTAATGTAGTACCACCGGTCCGTAGAATGCGGGATGCCTTCATCGGAAATCAGTCAACTCGCAGCTTGGCCGAACTGGCTTGGAACGCAACGAATTATTCAGCGGGCTTTAGTGTCCACAACATATTGGTCACCAGCACGCAGGCCATGCATCCAGGATTAATTTAGTGAATCCCTCTAGAAAAAATAGTCAATGATCAGTTTATACACATACGGCCAATTCATTCTTCATATTTAATCCGCTTGTCCGATGTGCGATATTTGGTGAAAACGTTCCAGGGTGACTTTGGAAGCTGGGACCTCCGACCGTGGGACTCATAGCTATGATTATTGTTAGTAAAACATTGAACCACCATCAGAAGCGTTTCTGTTCTACCGCAGCAGACAGCCATGTGGCGTTTGATGTAATTTCCATAAGCAGCACGAAGCCAGCAGAATTGAGAGACGCCTATGTCATACGCTAATTCAATGGGCCTGACCAGGACATCTGTCTCCGCTGATGTGACAGGGTTCACATGAGATTCCCCCTTTGCTGGCTTATGGGTGCCAGGCTGCCAGCCAATTGCCTCGAATTTCTCGGGTGAGGTAATTCCATGACTGCATCCGCCCTTGCTCCTTCCGTACCTATCATAACATTACTCACTGATCATCATGAAGTCGCATGCGGCGCCCCTACCAGTGCGACATACATATGTACTGCCAGCGAAGCCTGTGCAAAGCCATATGCATGTTCTTCCCAGATTGTCACAGTGCACTGCAGTACGCTTTGATCGTTGGGAGACGTCCACACCATACCGCCCCTTGAGGCGCCTTTCTCTGGAAACAGCTTTGTTTGCTGCTATCTTCATGTGACAAGTATGCCATGCACATTCATCGCTAAACAAACCCATCACCCATCCGAAACCACTTCCTAGGAGGTGCACAGATGTCTCCGCCTATTGCACGTGCTCGTTCCTTTGATGATATCTGGCATGTAATTCTCTATGTCGCTGAACATCTCTTCACAGAGGACGCATGTTCTTGGGTGGTGGTCCCCAGTCCACTGCGCCTTGGCACCTTACCATGTGTCTCAACCACGTCATCTACATGTTCCGTCGCACTCCTCATGTGGAATATTATCAGTTTGTGGCCTGGGCAGTGTATCTTACTGGTTGGACAGACATGTTCGGGTACGTTTCCTATGGCAATCTGTATCATTATAGTTCCTTCTGAAGCTCCGCATCACATATGCTATCTCTTTCCTCTGTAAATGGCTCCCTGTTTACTGTGTCTTTGGGCTGACAAGATAATTGCATATATATGTTTATGCCCAAATTACCCCGTAGCGTAGTCAGCTACTAGTCCAATCGAATCCTCTTACCAGGTTTCTCCGAGGTCAAAAACCATGCAACTCGGGAGTTGCTAAGGCTCGCTCTACCTTGCTTTAGAATCCTTCATGAGGGATACATGTCATATATTGTCGTGTTTACAAGGCTTGCACGGCCTATCAATGACATGTGTAGTGAACACTCACCGTTTTGAATGTGCCAGTTTGGCTTCCCCCACTATCGATCACTAGAGCAATTGCTGATGAGAGGTGGCACGCCGAGCCGACAAGACGGGACTAAGGCGATGCGATAAAATGTGACTTTCTCTTGGGACATGGGCAGATCCCCGAGGTCTGAAGGTAGCTTGTAGCCACATTTGGACCTCGAGGAAATATGTATGTATACGTCATGAGAGGGCAGTAAACCTTATGTAAATCTCCTTCCATCACCAAAACAGTGGCTTTCCCGGAGGCCGAAAGCCCGCCAACGAGACCGGCCCTTCACAAGATAATGTAACATGGACTCTACTGTGGGGGTGGTAACCAGGATGAGTAATGGGCGAGCAGAAACTCCGGTCATAAGGTATGAAGCATGTAGAGCTCACCGATCAATCTCCGGCATCAGCTTGGGCAAAGTGCAGTGCAGATGAACCTTAGGTTCTACGCCAGAACGGAAGTGATGATCGATGATCATCGCCTGGCGCGCATTCCGCTGTCTGATAGCCAATGATTAATTTTTGCGTGACTGATCGTGTTGAATGAAAGCATGTAAAATTCTTCACCTGGGCCAATGGTAGTGTTCTTCCGGCGAGTGGGGGTCAGGGAGAGACATGCACCATCACCGTTGGATTGAATAGTAACGTACACATGAGGCAGGAGCTAAACCAGGCTCCTACCCATCCTTGCTGGAGGGTATGAGGGATGGCATCCTAGTATAGTTGTTTGCATGTATTTGTTGCAATTATTTCAAACTCAGCCTAACTTTATCCCTCGAACCCTCCAGCAGTGGCTGGTACAAAACATTGGTAAGGTTCATTCTCCGCCTGAAACATTCGTGAGAAAAGAGTTAGACAAAAAAATCAAGTGGGCGAAAGGATTTAAATGCAACACAGTGGCGGCTTCAATGTTTTCACACGCTCTAAAGAGTATTCAAAAGTGAAGACGCAATGTTTTATTATGATTCAAATTACCACGCTCTCACAATATTTTATTCCGAGGACATTTAGAATTTTTATTACCAGTCTATATTGGGAGAAACATTAGATATCCATCCAAAGACAATTGAAAATTATATATTGTGTGAATGTCATAACACTGGAGGCATTATCTAATGTTTGAGCCACAATCATTGAAAGAACATGAAAGAAACAGATACTATGTTTAAGAAGATTGAATGATTTTACCATGTCCTCTTTGTATTTTGAAACATAGTATCTGCTTTTGCAATGTTTTATCTACTAAACATTGGTTTTTGTCCCCAGTGATAAGGTTATTGACAATAATATCTGCCCAATACTCTTTAGAGTGTGAGAAAATATTGAAGCAGCCAATGACAAGTGAGGGTTCAATATTTTCTCATGCTCTAAAGTGTATTGGGCAGATATTATTGTCAATAACCTTATGACATTCACACAATATATAATTTTCAATTGTCTTTGGATCAATATCTAATGTTTCTCCCAATATAGACTGGTAATAAAAATTCTAAATGTTCTCAGAATAAAATCTTGTGAGAGCCCATTAATTTGAATCATAATAAAACATTGCATTTTCACTTTTGAATACTCTTTAGAGTGTGTGAAAACATTGAAACTGCCACTGTGCAAGCATCCCAGAGGAAAAAGGAATATCACCCACTAGGCCACAAGACCAATATTTATGGGTGTCAATGGGCCAAATATGTAGAGTAGACTTGAGACTTGAAATTTTCAAGATCCCCTCAGTTTCAGTATAACAACACAATGAGAACTATTTGCTGAGAACCCATGAGCCTGATGAGGGGGACCAATTCACATCACAATCATAATATGGCACAACAAAGAATAAACCATAATGAATGAATGAAATATAGGTGTGGGTCAAGTAAGTAGCCAACCATATATATTTAACCCATTGATAACTACAGTATTGGTCTTGTGGCCTAGTGGGTAATATTCCTTTTTCCTCTGAGATGCTTGTGTTCGAATCCTTTCGCCCACTTGATTTTTTTGTCTAACTCTTTTCTCACGAATGTTTCAGGCAGAGAATGAACCTTACCAATGTTTTGTACCAGCCACTGCTGGAGGGTTTGAGGGATAAAGTTAGGCTGAGTTTGAAATAACCGCAACAAATACATGCAAACAACTATACTAGGATGCCGTCCCTCATACCCTGGGTAGGAGCCTGGAGCTAAACCAGCGGTGGTGCGGACTTGCTAGAGCCTTGGTTGACTTGGAGTCTTACCCTGGTAAATAGCTGTACTCGCAACAGGAAGCATTCTCGAAGCTCGAAGCCCGATCGAGCACGCTTGTCCATTCCCAACGTACATTTTTGCATGGGTCGACGCTGGATCGCAGCACTGCAGAAAGGCTTTCAGTGTGCAGTGGTACACATCCATCCACTCACCAGTGTCGATGAAAATGCGCAATGCGGATGGATCATCAGCCTCGAAAAATTCAACTCTTTTGGTGTTTCTCGACGCTTGGAGAAGTCTTCCCTACTTGACACCTCAACAATGGCGAAGACGGTAAAATTGGACGCCTACTAAGGGCACATCCTGTGTTCACAAGGTTCTCGGTCAGGGTTCCCGCTCACTCATTTGGATTAAGGTCCAGATTCCGGAAGGACCTATGCAATGTTCTGACGGGTTTATAAGGGGGGGATATCATTTCTTGTGATCTACAGGAATATTAAACGATCTCAGAGCATATCAGAGGGGCAGGACAGTGAGCGGGTATACTATCTTTGCAAAATGCTACGAGGAGGTGATGGCGACAACCCCGGCTGCACCATGTTCTCGGAGTTGTTGGCCTCTCCAAGACTTCGCTATATATTCGAGGAAAAGATGCAAAACATCCTCGACCAAATATACCCATCACTTGTGTATCTTTTCTGTCCTCGCTTTGCCCAGCTGCCGAGCGGTCCATCGTCTCTGCGCGACGGCTATGGTCACTGTGCTGCTCAGCGATCAGGATAATCTGGTCTCAGCGTGCAATTCACGCAGTCGTGTACCATCACGACGCGCCAGCAGGTACCTTCTACCGTCGTGTGTACACGGATGTTTTATCGACGGGCCTCTACCGACATCGTTTCAGCTTAAAAATTCAAGCAGCGACTTCCCCAATACTCGAGTGGGTTGCCATCATTATAGTGACTATGTCCCTCTCCACCGACACGTTTTCCTTTGTGTCAAGATCAGCCCCCAAGTCACCAATCTTGCCTCACATAGACACAGTAAGTCATTTACAGAAGACGCGAGAGGTCCCGTGTAATCACTCTGGCAGGGTCCATCCATCAAGAAACTGCTCCTTCCTGATGAGCGGTCACTGTCCGATATGAGGCTTCCTCCGATTGAACCTGTGGATGTGAGATTTCTATTTACTATTGTCTTCCTCTGTTCACTACCTTTCGCAGCCAACCATCGACATGCCCTCGCTGCTAGATGAAGGGGAGGAAAGAGGCAAGGTGTCGGAAAACGTTGGGGAGTCCAATGCAATCTCTATGATCTCGTTGGTTCCATCAGTTAGTATTATCAAACTTGTGCCTGTTTCGCTATCACGGAAGGGAATGGGTGTTTCGCGATACTCACCAGGGTGTACAGCGCACTACCGACACGCATGATGTGGATGTTCAATATAGGGGAGGCGAGCCCAATGCTGCGGGCTATCATCTTTCTACAGGCAGCACGGTGTCAACCATAAATGCAAGTGCTCAACCATGACCAATTCATTCCTACTTAGAAAGAACAGTTCCTTTCTTCAGGAGGTCGACATCATTGGGATGGACATACGAGTAGGGTTGACAGTCAATCAAGACAGAGCTTGCCGCTTAGCCTGGTAGGTCGCGCAAGGAGGTTGCTGCGTACCATTTTCAAATATGGGATTTCTAGCCTTCTGCAGCTCACGCACCAACAAATGCACGTGCCGAATTACTCACCCAACCTCCGTCTGAGAAGCAACGGAACGATCTTGATCTGCCATTACTTCCCACGTTCAGCAGAATACGGCGACTTCTGGATCCAAGTGGGAACCGACTACCTCCCACTCGGAAGGCCGTTCGGATTGCGCCTGCGCAGTGTGTTGAAGTGAATATGCCATTATTTCTCTCGGTTGCGATATCAGCGCTAACCTCGATCGCATGTTACGTAGCAGATAGTGGTTGGGGGCCGAAGTCGACGGACAAATTCTTCGTTCTCTCCTGGTGAGTATATCCCGTTCCCTGATGACGGTCAAGATATGATCACAACCCGCAAAGATGAGGCTAAAGGATGTTGTTCTTTCTTTGGATAATTTCTAAGGCTGCGTACCCTAGCATTTCTTATTGGTACTGTGCCCATTTAGTGGACTCGCTCCCTTATACCTCTGCCTGGCATATTGTTGCGTCACCTTTATTGTAGTGGTAGAATGAGTGTTTGTATCCATGTTACACTTACTTACGTGTTCAATCCTGGACCCTCGTAGGCTGGACAATAGTTTCTGAACTTGTATTCCCAAAGCTAAGGACCCGACCGCTGTCTTGAAGCGGTGAAATCCAGCTGGCACATTAACTGCTCAACGAAGTGACTCCCGAAAGAAATTTGAACTAGCTCAAACCGCATGCACCGCTGGCGCCCCCAGTGCCTCCCTAGACAAAAAGTTCCGCAGAAACCGATCATTTCTACGTGCTGGTGCCTCCCTTATGTGCCACTGGCCAGAATACAATGCAGCCTCAAACCGTCGTTTGTCGTCTAGGGCCCCACTCCGAGGGCCAACACCATTCTGATCACATGTCCCATTGCAATAACATTGTAAACCCAGCATGAAACAAAAACAACTCCATAGAAACAAGCTGCCTCACAACAAAGCACAACCAAGATCTGGCTGAGTGAGGGAAAGGGAAAGGAAACGCCGACATTGGGGGAAGGGAGTAGTACACGAGTGTGCTGATTTATCACAATTTAGCCAAGAAATGGTGCACTGTTTATGGGAGATGGCTCTCCATTGCAACTGTCACCCTAGTAGATTCGCCTCTGTTAGTTTCACTTACAAACGAAAAAAAAAAGAACCTACGCATACAGCATAACGCACGGCTCGGAATGACAGATTCGACTGACGCACGTGGAGACGGAACCCCTGACTCGTAGTTTGCACCATCTGTCATGTCTGGGTTTCTGAGCGTAGTTGTTACGTGTGTCGATTGGAGCGCCCCCCTGTGCGTCCCGGGGGCAACAACGATGGGCTGTCGAAAGTGAGGAAAACGTAGGTATTACAACAATAACCAAGACATACATTTTTGCATTTCACTGCAGATTCTTCGCCCCGGACAGAGAGCCTTTGAAGGATACGGGAAAAGAAGCCACTAGTATTGGATGGTGTGTTCTGTCCAGGGTGACCTTCCGGCTTCCTCAGATGTTGTGCATTCTGGGTATTGGTAACTGGAAGCTAGTATCGATTAGTACGGATAGCATCTAGTTTACTGATAAACCGCACGTACATCAGCAGATGTACCCCCAAAAGCATCAGATTCTGTGGCTCCAACTGCTCGATGCGTGGATACGGCGTTTGCTGGCAACTACTGAAGCTTAGCCCGGAGAGTAGCATGCAATAGTGTAGCGAGAAACGTACAACCAGTAAAGATCTCGAAGGGTGATTAGGCGTCTACGTGGGTAAGTGAGGGTACAGTAACAATGCATTTTCATCAGGACATACCTGAGGAACTTCCCAAACATCCGGGGAGCCGTCATCGCCTGGGCAGACAATGAAACTGCCGTCAGGCGAATATGTAATCGGTCCCATCGTGCGGCGGCTCTCCGGCATGCATTTTCTGTCGTCCACGCTCCAAATTTGCAAGGTCGCGTTCGCTGCAACTGAAGATATGGCTCTACCATCAGGAGACCATACGACATACAAAGGGAGCTCCCTGCCACCCTCGAAGTGCGGGGGTTCCACTTCATTTTTTTCTAGGTCCCAAAGGGAGATGCTGTTGTCAGCCATTCCAAATGCCGCTTTTGTGGCGTCCTGGGAGAGCCCCATGCACAACACCATGGGGCCATTGAGAACAATAGTCTTGACAGACTGCATGGTGATTGTGTTCCAAATTGTTATGCCCCTCCTGTGAGCTGCGAGCAGCTTCTCGCCATCGTTGGACAACGCAGCCAGAGAGCGGGCATCCAGAGAAATTTGGAATTGTCGCTCGACTTCACCCGTCGTTGCTTTCCAGACAAGGACGACCTTATCCCTTGATAGACTAACAACGGTTATAGCATCTGGCATAAATCCTACGATGAGAACGCCATCTCCATGGCTGGTAAAGGTGTTTCGTAGGGGTTGTCCAGTGGTGGCATCCCAGAGCCCAATTGTTTGGTCATCCGACGCACTGGCGATTATGTGACCGTCAGCAGAGTAACGTACAGAGTTAATGATGCTCCGATGCGCGATTATCGGTGCGTGTAGACGTCGGCGGCGATCGATGTGCCAAAGCGTAAGAGTACCGTCGATAGCCCCAAAGGCGACGAGTTGGCCATCTGGTGATATGGACAGTGATGTAACATTGTCGCGTACGTCGTCGGCCTGGGAAGCTGACATGGTGAAGTAAGAATGTGGCCGACGATAGGTTGTCGGATAAAGACCTGCATCTTAAAGAGTCTTCTGGGCAGGTTGTGACAGGGTCACGAAACGGCTTTGGCATAGCCAAATTCTCAACCATTGTCACTTGGGCCATGGGTTTTTCGAGGGAAGCCGAGAACCTCGGTGTCGACGCAGACTCAGAGGCAATTGGTATGTAGTGTCACCAGCCCGTAGAATGCAAGATGCCAACAATGCAATGAATTATTAGGAAGGAGGAAGGGGCTAGTGTCCGCATCATATCAGTCCGCAGCACGCAGGCCATGCATCTAGGATCAAAGCGAAGGTTTCGTAAATCCTTAGAAAGTGCATTCACTTCCCTCTGTCCATACGAGCCCCTTCACTTTTCATTGTGAGAACCGTTTGTCTGCAATGTTTCGTAGACCGATTTTGGAGTGGTCAGAATGTTCCAGGGTAACTTTGGAAATTGTGACCCCCGTGAGAGCCATGCCCTAAGATTATTGTTAGTGGAAACGCCATTGGAGTCAGGCCTGGGTAAGTGCAACAGACAGCTTGGCTGTGCTAGCAGTACTTCCGAAGAATGGAGACAGTAATAACCTGCTATGCCGTACACCGACACGTGGACAAGACACCACCGATGACTTGTCGCATGTACCACTCTTAACGGGCGTGTGCGGATATAGACGAAAAGACGTTCCCTCTTGACCGCTATTACTTACGTACAAGAGAATTTACATAAGTAAACTCAAAAAATGAGAGAGGTTTGATTACACACGCAGTGAGCCATAACTCCTAAGAAGGCATGCAGTTTCTTGACGCCAACGAAATCCACGACAGGGAAGATGGCAGGTACATCAAAGTTGAGAAGGCGGTAATTAAAGCGCTGCGACGAAATCCGAACTACAATCCCCCAGGTGAGCCTGAGGAAGTTCACTGAGGGAACACGCTTGCATCATAGGTTGACTTACAAGCTACGCTGGGACCTCGGGGAACTATGTTTATGTCATGAGAGAGATGCTAAACTTCTATCCGGAAAAGTAGCTTTCACGGAGGGTCAAAATCCTGTCAACGGGAGAACGTAACATGGAAGCCAACAGAGTCAAGCCACTGTTGTGTTCCACAGTGAAAGTGGTTACCAAGGTGGCTGGCTCGACTGATCGGTTCGGGAGTGGGAGAGTTACTCCGTATCCACATTTTCTCGATTGCGTGAGATGGAGCGCAATAAGAATAAGACCTAGCAGAAACCTTACCACCAAGTAATCACATGTGAAGCATATTGGACAAAGAGCAGTGCATGTGGGCCGTATCACAATGACTTACACAAGGTTTCCTGTTGTGCATTCTGCTGGCCAGGGCACAGAAAAGTCGCACTGATCAGTGATACGCCGCATGTACGTGTATGTACATATGAACCGGAGCCCGTAGCAATCTTGCATGAATAACCGCATTTAATGAAAGCGTGTAAAAGTTTCACCTGGGACAGCGACACAGTAATATTCTTTAGAAAATGGAAGTCATGGAGCTCCGCTGAGATGAAATCCGGCCCGACGTTGAGTAGAACGCCACTATCGGATGCGACCATGGAAAGAGTCACATCACGATCTCACTGTCGTGCCCAGCCATCAGAGTGGCATGCTGCGAGGCGCGAGCCAACTCGATCGTGTGAGGGCAGTGTCCAAATTCAAACCTTATTTCCCTCATGTGCTGGGTTTGAATTTCGAATGGCACTTTCCGTCCAGGATGGATGCGATCATTTTGGTTCGACACGTATGGTATTAGACCCCTGATATTTACCAAGGGCTGGTCGAGGATTCTCGGCTCACTTATGTGGTTTGAGGACCAAGGTTTGGAAGGACCTCTTCTTTGTTCTAACAGCTTCATAGGAGGGAGAGCATTTCTCTTGATCAGGGAGAATATCGATGATCCTATAGGTGCAAGACAGTGAGGTATACTATCTTTGCAAAATGCCATGAAAATGTGATGGCGAAACCTTCGGCCGAACAACGCTCTGCGAATTGTTGGCCTCCTTTCCGTCCTCGCTTTGCCCAGTTATCAAGCGCCCCAACACCAAACGATCCATCATCATTGCGTGATAGGCATGGTTACTGTGTTACTCGGTAATCAGGAGAGTCCGGTCCCGGTGTGCAATTCACCCAGTCACGTACCAACCACGACACGCCTGAAAAAGTCTGCTGTCGTGTGTACACAGATGGCCCTCCATAGATGAGTCTCTGCTGATATCGTTTCAACTTAAGTAAAAGCTCAAGCAGTGACACCCCCAGTACTCGAGCAGGTCGCCGTCATTATAGTGGCTATACACGATCACCCGTGCAATCACCTTGGCAGGGTCCATCTATTAAGAATTACTCCTTCCTGACGAGTGGTCACTGTCCTATATAAGGCTTCTTCCGCTTGAATCTGTATAGATGTGAGATCCTTAAGGTTCCGTTTGTTACTGCCGTTCATGATTTCGCAGCCAACTATCCACATGCCCTCGCGGCTATGTGGATCGGGTTGAGGAAGGTGTCAGTTATCGGAAAACCTAATGCAACCTATCATTCGCGAGTTCCGGGGTTATCACTACTGAACTCATGCCCGTTTTAACACACCTTATGATACGCAGTACACTACTCACAAGGAGGGTTAATACTGTGAGTAATCGTCTTTCTCCAGGCAGCAGAGCGTCGGTAGAAGGTGGATTGCCGCCATGAGTGCAAGTGCTTAATTAAAGGAAAGCATATAACTCCTTTGCTCAGGTCGACGCCATCGGGATGGGGATACGAATAAGGTTAACAGTCAATTGATGTGAAGCTCGCTGTTAGTAGGTCGCACGAGGTTGTTGCGTACTGTTCAAAATCTGGGGCTCCCAGCCCCCGCAGCGCGCGCACCAACGAATGCACGCGCCGAATCACCCTCGCAATCTCCGTCGAAGAAGCAACGGAAAAATCTAAAAAGTTAACGGACGTGGGTCGTGGGAGTCCCCCGAGGGTGTGAGATCCCCGATACTCGATGGGTAGTTCGCGTACCGCGCTTCGCTCGCTCCCACCGCTCCTTTCGCTTATTCCACGTGCCTTGCCTTTTTTGGATGACGCTGACCATGTGGCTTTGGTACCGAGAATGTGGACAGCCTGCAAGGCCTCTACCAGTGTCTCCTCCCTCCCTTCCTCCCTCCCTCCTTCCCCCCCCCTCCCATTCCAGCCCTTTCTGGCAGAATACAGGTCAAATCCAATACAGAAATATCCCCTTGATCTGTGAGTACCTCTATTGATCTGGTTCAATCACTCTGATAACAGATCTCCCCCACTGATAAGGCTGATAATAAGGCTGATAAGACTCATATTTCGCATTTTTGAGGGTTTACTGTGTCCCCTGCTGCCCCTGGTAAGCCTACAAACCTTCCACCATGCCCAGCAGTCCATTTATCCCTTCTGATTATATTTTCTGACCATCTTGACATGGTTTTTAGCCATTTTCTTTGGAATTTGAGCCACAATTTTCGCATTTTGGCCCCTTTCTTGGAAAGATCTTGGTCCAGCCTGCCTTGGTAAGTGGCCCTGACCATCACTGATCAATCTCACCCATTTGTGATTGGTGTTTTCCCATCAATTTTAGTGCATTTTAGTGCATTTGTGCCATCTTAGGGTCCATTCTTGGACATAGATCTGTCCAGAGTGTCTTGGTAAGACTACCCCCTACATATCATCTGTTGATCACACTGACATTTGACCAGGGATATAGGTAGGTCCCCTGTGTGTGTCCTTTGGGACTCTGTGTTTGTCCTTTGGTGGGACATTGGGGGTGTCCTTTGGTGGGGCATTGTGGTCCTTTGGTGGGACTTCCCTGCACAGGTCCTGGAGTGAATTCAAGTCCCCTCTACCATGTAGGTCTTCTGAAGGCAGGGGCTCACTGCTTCTGACTTTGATTTTACATACCACACAGGTCCACCCCCCCTACTTCACCACAACTGGCCCACAATGCTGCTCGCCAGCTGGAGCATGACCAGCATATCCTTGGCTCTCCTCCATCCCATCATCAACCACATATTGTAAGTAGTCTCCATGCCTGAAACATAATGTAGCAGGATTGATGGTATGTGTCAGACACATGCCATTGTGCAACACCCTCTCCCTCCACCCCCACTACTACAACCTCAGATGAACTTCCTTCCCCCATATCAACTGCCACCCATGGGCTATCCTGATCAACCACAAATTGTAAGTTATATCTCTGAAACATATATACATATAAGATTGATGATGTCTGCCAGACACATGCCATGCCACACCCTCTCCCTCCTCCACTCCCACAACAACATCTACCCCCATATCATCAGCAACCTCCTCAACATGTTGACTACACTGCTCGATTGTTGGAAGGGTTTAATAATGATCATCAGAGACGTCGTCAGCACAGACAGAACACAAGGACCAACAATCTGCCAGCTCCTCCCCAAGCTGGTCCATCTCATGTCCCTCCTCCTCCTCAAGCTGGTCCATCTCATGCCCCTCCTCCACCAAATTACCAATCATACCAGCAGGTCACAAACCTTCAACATGAGGCAGATCAACTCAGATACCAACAAGCTCATCAAGAGTGGCAGTACCTTGAATCCATGAGAGTGCAGCAGGAGCAGCAACAAGCACAGGAGTGGCACCATCTTCAATCCATGAGAGTGCAGCAGGAGCAGAGACAGCAGCAGGAGTGGCAGCATCTGCAATCCATCAGAGAGCAACTGCAGCAGCAGCAGCAGCAGCAGTGGCAACACATTGAGTTCATTAGATTGCAACAACAACAGCAGATTCAGAGGGAGGAATTGGAACGTCAACATTATTGGGAGGTACAACAACAGCTATTGGCTCAGCAGGTACAGGAGAGGGAACATCAGGAGCAGATAGAGATGGAACAAGTGAGGCAGATATCCCAAAGGTTGCTCTCTGAGGCCCTCAGTGAGCATAGCCATCATTCAGCAGAGCAATATGAGCAGGATCAACAGAGACAAGCATCTGCCAATCAGCATCCAGATGATCTCCCTCCTCCCAGTCCTTCTGACTCTTCCAGCTCTGCACCACCCTCTCCTCCCCCCCTTCCACATCCAGACCCAGCTCCCACTCCCACTCCCACTCCCACTCCCACTCCCACTCCTGGTCCTAATCCTAATCCAAATCCAAATCCAGATCCAGATCCAGTCCCACCCCCAGGGCCCACTCCTGGTCCCAATCCAGAGCCAGAGCCAGAGCCTGAGCCTGAGCCAGATCCAGTCCCCCTCCCACCTCCACCTCCACCCTCACCCTCACCCCCACCCCCCCCTCCACCACAGCACATGCCTCCTGGTGGGAGACCTTACTCTGAGCCAGTCCAGCCTCACAATCTGGGTCTCATGAACATTCCATGCCCAAACTGCCAGGCCCTCCATTTTCTTTCAGAGAAGCTGGCCAACTCCAGTGCCCTGAATCCACAATTTGGGGTGTGTTGTCTTAAAGGTCAGGTTGCCCTTCCTCCATTACAGCCATGGCCCCATGCCATCCAGGAGCTCTTTGATGATCCTCAAGACCATAGGGAGTTTAAGAAAAATGTCCACCAGTACAACAATGCCCTGGCATTCACTTCAGTGGGAGTAGAGGTTGATAGGGAGACTGTACAGGGAGCTGGCCTGGCATCTTTTCGTATCCATGGCACTCTCCACCATGTCATGGGAGCCCTCCTCCCACCCCAGGGTCTGCAACCTTCCTATGCCCAGTTATATATTTATGATCCAGAGGAAGCAACAAACAGGCATTTGCAGAGAAACCCAGACCTCCAGGGGGACATCATGTTGGACTTGCACAATGTACTCAGTCAACACCATCCCTATGCTCCCCTCTACCAGCAGGCCTATGAGGTCATGAGAGCCAAGCCTCCAGAGGAAAATACTGATGTTTGCATGCGTCTTCACTTGCAGCAGGGTGCTGATGGTAGGAGATACAACCTCCCTACTGTGGAAGAGATTGCTGCCATTGTCCCTGGTGATGGTTCAGAGAGGGTGAGGGTGGACAGAGACATCATCTTACGATTGCAGGGTGGTGGTCTATGTCGTATCAGCAACCTCCATCCCTCCTACCTCCCACTCCACTATGTGCTTTTGTTCCCTGATGGACAGGAGGGCTGGCACCTGGACATACCTTTGCAGGCAGTTGGTGGTCATCAAAATTGCTCCAAGAAGGTTACCCAGATCCTTTGGTATGCATATCATCTCCACATTCGTCCTCCTCAGGTGGAGCCACCCAATCTTTTCAAGGCTGGAAGGCTCTTTCAACAGCTGATCTGTGATGGATGGGCTTCCATCGACCAGTGCAACCTCACCTGGGTGGCCAACAATCAGACCAGGCTCAGAGCTGAGTTGTATAAGGGATTGCAGGATCGTTTGGCTCAGGATGCTAGTCAAGATTTGGGTGGGGTTGGTAGAGTCATCCTCCCTTCCACACACAAGGGTGGTCCTCGCTATATGAACCAACTGCTTCAAGACTCCCTTGCAATATGTAGAGAGTACAAAAAGCCTTATCTCTTTCTCACCATGACTGCAAATGGGAGTTGGCCTGAGATAGCTGAGAACCTCTTTCCAGGTATGTAATCATTTTCTTTCAACTGACATCCCCCTCACCATCATCACACAGGCCAGTCAACAGTGGACAGGCCTGACCTGGTAACCCATGTTTTCCATGCCAAGCAACAGGCTCTGCTGAAGATGATCAGGGATGGATACTTTGGACAGGTGGCTGGGTTTGTTTACACCATTGAGTACCAGAAGCGTGGTCTCCCTCACATGCACCTCTTGGTCTTCTTGGAGGAGGGAGACAAGATTCATACTGTCCAGCAGGTGGATGCCTTGATTTCAGCACAGATTCCTGACCCCACCCTCCACCCCCAACTTCATGAGTGTGTCACCAAGTACATGCTCCATGGGCCCTGCTCTCCTCAGAGGTGTATAGAGAACAATGTCTGCAAGAAGTGCTGTAGGGAGAATATCCTCCCTACTAGGATATTTCTTTTATTTCACTGTTTTTACTTACTGATTTGTTTTTCTCTTCTGTCTTTTGTTTTTTTTACTGTGTTTGCATGCATTTGGCTTATGTAAGCCCGCACGACCACTTCAAGAGCACCTGTACATACTTAGAAGAATAATAGACACATTATAGAGACGAAACAGACGGAATTCCAAGCCAGAGTGCTTGGAATGTTATTTCTTCATTCCTGATGTGCTATAAATGTTTTCTTCAGTCTCTCTAGGATTTTGGGCGCGTTTTCAGTCTTTTCACACCACTCTTTGACTCTCTGTACCAGGCAACTCTAGCTCCCTGGGTCGAACTGAGACCCCCTTCCAACTGGAGTCTATTCTAGACTCCTCCCACACTCCTTTAACATCAATCTTTACAGCACTTCCCCAAGGCCTTTGCTGCTCAGACCATCATCAAGGAGGATGGCTATCCTGATTATGCTTGCCCTGACAATGGGAGGACTGTGCAGAAACACCAGGATGTCTTTGACAACAGGGTTGTGGTTCCTCATCCCAGGGAGCTTCTGGTCAAGTTTGGCTGCCACATCAATTTGGAGGTCTGTGGCTCTATCAAGGCAGTCAAATATATCCACAAGTACATCTACAAGGGTCCAGACAGGGCAACTGTGCAGCAGGAGGGGCATGATGAGATTCGTTCCTACCTTGATGCAAGGTATATTTCCTCCACCCAGGCATGTCACAACATCTTTGAATTCCCCATGCACATGGAGTGGCCTGCTGTCTATTGTCTTCCAGTTCCTCTTCCAGGGGAACAGACTGTGGTATTTGATGCTGAGGATGACATCCAGAATGTGGTGGAGAATCCAAAGGACACTCAACTCATGGGCTGGTTTGAAGCCAACAAGGACCCTGCCATCATAGCTGCTGGTGGCCCTGACTGTCTCTACCAGGACTTCCCAAAGAAGTTTGTGTGGGATAAAAAGAGGGCTGTTTGGAAAGTGCGTCAGAGGTACAAGGCCATTGGTCACATGTATGCAGTTTATCCTTCTGCTGGAGAAAAGTTCTACTTGCATCTGTTGCTCACTCAGGTCAAGGGTAAGTCTGCTTCCATGCCATTTCATCTCACAACTGACATCTCTCACAGGTGCAACATCCTTTGAGCACCTCAGGACTGTGGATGGCCATCTTCATGATTCCTTCAAGGATGCCTGTAGAGCTCTGGGTCTGTTGCAGGATGATAGGGAGTGGGTGTTGTGTCTGCAGGATGCTGCTCACTTCCAGACAGGATTCCAGTTGCGTCGACTTTTCATCATCATCCTGGTGCATGGATCTCCTGTGGATCCTAATTTGCTGTGGGAGGCATCCAGGGATCATCTCTGTGATGACTTGAAAGTCCGTCTCAGATGTCTCCTCAACATCCCTGAGCCTACCCAAGAGCAGATCTATGACTATGGACTGCACCTGATTGCTCAAGCTCTTCGCAGGCATGGAAGGAGCCTACAGGACTACCCAGAGATGCCTATGCCACAGATGGACTGGGGTGGTCGTGAAGGGAACCAACTCATCAATGAACAGCTGGCACTGAATGAGCCAGCCTTGCAGGACTTTGTGCAGAGGGGGGAGCAGACTCTTAATGTGGAGCAGAGGCAACTGTACCAGGCAGTGGTAGACAGTGTCATGGGTGGTGATGGCACCATGTTCTTCCTTCAAAGTGGTGGTGGTTGTGGAAAGACCTATCTGTCCAACCTCATAGCTGCTGCTGTCAGGGCAAGGGACAGGATTGTCCTCTGTGTGGCTTCTACTGTAATTGCCTCCCTTCTCCTCCCAGGAGGTCGTACTGCTCATTCCAGGTTCAAGATTCCCATCCCCTGCCATGAGCAAAGTGTCTGCAACATGAAGAAGGATGACCTCCACCATCAGCTCATTCAGAGGACTTCCCTCATCATCTGGGATGAAGCAGCTTCTCAGCATCATCATGTGGTGGAGTGTGTGGATAGGACTCTCAGGGACTTGATGGACAGGGATAGGCCATTTGGGGGGATCACTACACTCCTTGGTGGAGACTTCAGGCAGACTCTACCTGTCATCCAGCATGGCAACAGGGAGCAGATTGTGCCTGCTACACTCACCCATTCCAATCTCTGGGCACAGATGAGGATCCACTATCTCAACCAGAACATGCGTCTTGGCCAGGATCCTGAATCTGATCAATGGGCTCAAAATCTTCTGCAGATAGGGATCACCAATGGAGAGCTGGACTTGCCTCAGCACATGCATTGTGGGGATGACATGGCCTCTTTGGTGGATGCCATCTACTCTGACCTCCTTGCCCTCCAACCCAACCAACAACTTCCTGATGGCTATTTCCTGGATCGTACTATCCTCACCTGTAGGAATCTGCAGGTCCATGAGATCAACTCTACCATTCTGGAGAGAGTCCAACCTCAGGAGAAGGTCATCTATACCAGTGCAGACTCTGTCACTGACCAGGAGTATCAGTACATTCAACCAGAGGTCCTGCACACCCTGTCCCCATCTGGATTCCCCCTGCACAAACTGGAGTTGAAGATTGGTGCACCTCTCATGTTGTTGAGGAACCTGGATCCTGTCCATGGTCTGTACAATGGCACCAGGTTGAGGCTGATCAAATCCACATCCAGGATATTGGAATGTCATGTTTTGAAGGAGGGTGGAGATGGAGAAGTGGTGCTGATCCCCAGGGTCAGCCTTGAGTCTGGGTTGGAGGATTCCCCTGTGCCATTTTGTAGAAGGCAGTTCCCTGTGCACCTGTCCTATGCCATGACCATCAACAAGTCACAAGGACAGTCAGTGAGGAATGTGGGGATTGACTTGCGTTCTCCTGTGTTTTCTCATGGACAGCTTTATGTTGCACTTTCACGTTGTACCCATCCCAGGAGGATCAAAGTTCTGTTTTCAGAAGGGCAGGATGATAGCAAGACAACCAATGTAGTTTGGCCTGAGGTATTTAGACATCTTAACATTTGATTTGTAACTGTATTCAGTACAATGTGAAAGCCTGAATTTGACATGTTTGTAGACAGTAGGATGCAGCCTTTGTCAGCAACTGGGATGAAGCCTGTTTCAGCAAACTGGGATGAAGCCTGTGTCAGCAAACTGGGATGAAGCCTGTGTCAGCAAACTAGGATGAAGCATGTCCCGGCAGGCTGCAAAGCAGCCACGAGCTGAAGGCTCGTCTATAAAGTGAATGGAGAAAGGTCCATGTGAAATCTGCGAGACCACTGTGAGACCGGTGTGAGACTGGCATGAGACTGCTGAGACTGCTTGGATCGCTGATTGTCGATGGCTATTTCGCATATCTCGGCAATCTTGCTCCCCTCACTTCCCTCGCTCCCTCTCGCTCCTTTCACTTCGCTTGGCAAAGCCACATGAGTTGCCATCTTAGGATGTGAAAGCCACATGGCGCTGTCGTAAAGCCACATGCTACTTACCAGTGCAAGCCTGTGCCCCTCCCTGCCACTGTCCCTGCCACATCCCCCTCCTTCCCTTCCCTCCCCTGCCCTTCTGTGCAGTATACAGGCTGCTCAAGCATACTTCATATTCATATATCATATACAGAGTCTATCCGGCTTCGTTGGTGAGCACCTGCAGTGATGATCTGGGCCAGATGGCACACTGATAAGAGATCTCACCCACTGATAAGGCTTATACTGCCTCATACTTCGCATTTTTGGCCATATTCTGTGCTTTCTCCAGCTCCTGGTAAGCCTAATATACCTTCTACCATGCTCAGGACTGTCCTGATCTCACTTGACCACACTTTCTGGCCATCTTGACCCATTTTTTCAGGTTTTGGTCTGCATTTTTCGCATTTTTGGGCCTGTTGTGGGTGATAACTTTGTCCAGGATACCTTGGTGAGTGTCCCCCTTCTCACTGCTGATGTATTTCACCCATTTATGTTGCTTTTCACCATTTTTCCCCATCATTTCAGTGCATTTTTGGCATTTTGAGCACTGTTGGTCCACATTTTTTGCATTTTTGGGCCTGTTGTTGGAGGTACCTTTGTCCAGGGCACCTTGGTGAGTGTTCCCCTTCTCACCACTGATGTATTTCACTCATTTATGTTGCTTTCCACAATTTCTTCCCCACAATTTCTGTGCATTCTTGGCATTTTGTGCACTGTTGCTGCACATAGCTTTGCTCAGAGTGCCTTGGTGAGCCTTTCCCCACCAACCATTGATTGATTTCACTCATTCATGATGGCATTTGCTCATCCTCCCCATTTTTTGGGGTCCATCTTTTGCATCTTTGGCTTTTTGATGACTGTTCTTGCACATTGCATTGTCCAGGGTGTCTTTGTAAGTCTTTCCCTACCTATCCTTGATTCCCCTCACACATTTAACATATCTTCCCCACTATTTTATTTTATTGCAGGGTATCACAGTTTGCTGCCAGGTCTGTTACCAAGGCTATTGGTAGGTCTTGGTTTGTGTCCTTTGGTGGGACTTCTTTGCACAGGTCCTAGGGTGCTATCATCCTTTTAGTGCATTGGTCACATTCTTCTATATTTGAGCACATATCTTTCTCTACATATATCAGCTGTGTGAGTGATTAATATCTCTCTATCTCCTTGATCATGCTCACATGTGATCCAAAGTCTGTCTTTCAGTGTACCTCTCCAACCATGTAAGTCATCTGATTTCCAGGTTTCCCTGCTGTGGCATATCTGATAGTGTTATCACTGACAGGTCCTCCCCTCCTCCTTCACCACACCATGCCCATGACCAACATGACCTTGGCTCTCCTCCTTCCCATCATCAACCACAACCTCCTCCTTTCATTGTCAGTGATTGTCCATGTCTGATATATATATATATGAGTGAGATTGATCATGCATGTCAGGCCCATCCTCCTATGAACATGCCACATCCTCCCCCTCTAATGGTTCCCCCTGTTCCTCCACCACTCTTACAACCTCAAATGATGCCCTTGCCTCCCCCATACTACCCCCCACTTCCAGTGCCACCTCAAAACATTCCTCAGCATGTTGATTACACTGCTCAGTTGTTGGAAGGGTTTCATAGTGATCATCAGAGGTGTCATCAGCAAAGGCATAACCAGAGATCCAACAACCCTCCTAACCCTATTCCTGCTCCTGCCCAACCTGGGCCATCTCATGCTCCCCCCCAACCACCTTACCATACATACCAACATGTCAGAAACTTTCAACATGAGACAGATCAGGAGAGGCATCAGCATGCTCAACAGGTTCATGCTCAATATCTGAGTGCCATGCAAGTGCAACAGCAGCAACAGTGGCAACACCTTCAGTCTATCAGAGTACAACACCAGCTGCAGCAGGAACAGGAGTGGCTGCATCTTCAATCCATTAGAGTGCAGCTTTATGAACAACAAAGGATGGAGCAGCAACATCTTCAAGCCATCAGAGTGCAGCAGCAGGAACAAGAAAGGAGGGAGTGGCAGCATCTTCAATCCTTGAGAGTTCAACAGCAGCAACAGCAAGAGCTGCAATGGCAACACCTTCAATCTATCAGGGTACACCAACAACAAGAGCAGGGAGAGCAGCATCTGTTGCAGCAACAGCAATTGCAGAGGGTGGAATTAGAACATCATCATCATTGGGAAGTACAGCAACAGGCAATCCATATGCAGATAGAGGAGAGGGTGCATCAAGAGGAGATGGAAATAGAGCAAGTCAGGCAGATATCTCAAAGACTCCTCTCAGAAGCCCTCAGTGAACATAGCCATCATTCAGCAGAGCAGTATGAGCAGGATCAAGAGAGACAGGCAGCTAGAAATCATCCTGATGATATCCCTCCTTCCAACTCTTCCAGCCCTGGTCCTCCATCACCACCTCCCTCTCCCTCTCCCCCACCTCCTCCCCCCTCTCCAGGCTCCCCCTCTCCACCTCCACTCCCACCACTACATCATATACCTCCAGGTGGAAGGCCATATACTGAGCCTGTGCAGCCCCACTACCTTGGGCATATGAACATCCAATGCCCCAATTGCCATGCCCTGCATTTTCTCTCAGAGAAGCTGTCTAACTCCACTGCCCTGCACCCATGCTTTGGCATATGTTGTCTTCAAGGCCAGGTGGTCCTCCCTCCAATCCAGCAATGGCCACAAGTTCTCCAGAACCTATTTGATGACCCTCAAGACCATAGGGAGTTTAAGAAAAATGTCCACCAGTACAATAATGCTTTGGCTTTTACTTCATTGGGAGTGGAAGTTGATAGGGAGACTGTACAAGGAGCTGGGCCTGCTTCTTTTCGTATCCATGGCACTCTACACCACGTCATGGGAGCCCTCATGCCACCTCAGGGTCTGCAACCTTCCTATGCCCAGCTCTATATCTATGACCCACAAGAGGCAACAGACAGATGTTTGCAGAGAAATCCTGACCTCCAAGGAGATATCTTGCTGGACTTGCACAACACCCTCAGGGAACACCATCCCTATGCTCCCCTTTACCACCAGGCCTATGAGATCATGAGAGCCAAGCCTCCTGAGGAGCATACTGATATTTGCATGCGTCTTCACTTGCAGCAGGGGGCTGATGGCAGGAGGTACAATCTCCCAACTGTGGATGAGATTGCTGCTATTGTGCCTGGTGATGGTTCTGAGAATGTGAGGGCAGATAGGGACATCATATTATGTCTCCAGGGTGGTGGCCTACATCGCATCAGTAACCTCCATCCCTCTTACCTTCCACTCCACTATGTGCTGTTATTCCCTGATGGACAGGAAGGGTGGCACCTTGATATTCCTTTGCAGGCAGCTGGTGGTCATCAAAACCACTCCAAGAAGGTCACTCAGATGTTGTGGTATGCATATCGCTTGCACATTCATCCTCCTTGGGTGGAGCCAACCAATCTGTTTAAGGGTGGCAGACTCTTTCAGCAGTTGATCTGTGATGGGTGGGCTTCAATTGACCAGTGCAACCTCACCTGGGTGGCCAACAATCAGACCAGACTCAGAGCTGAGTTGTACAAGGGGTTGCAGGATTGTCTGGCTCAAGATGCTGACCAAGACCTGGGTGGTGTTGGTCGTGTCATCCTCCCCTCTACTCATAAAGGAGGTCCTCGCTACATGAACCAGCTCCTTCAAGACTCCCTTGCCATCTGCAGGGAGTACAGAAAGCCTGACCTGTTTCTGACCATGACTGCCAATGGGAGTTGGCCAGAGATAACTGAGAATCTCTTCCCAGGTATGTGATCATTCTCTTGAGGATATAATTACATATCAGCTTACCATCATCTCCTAGGCCAGTCAACAGTGGATAGGCCTGATCTGGTCACCCGTGTATTTCATGCCAAGCAACAGGCTCTGCTGAAGATGGTCAGGGATGGTTATTTTGGAGAGGTGGCTGGGTTTGTTTATACCATTGAGTATCAGAAGCGTGGTCTCCCCCACATGCATCTGTTGGTCTTCTTGGAGGAGCACCACAAGATTCATACTGTGCAGCAGGTGGATGCCATCATCTCAGCACAGATTCCTGACTCCACTCTCCACCCCCAACTTCATGAGTGTGTGTCCAAGTACATGCTCCATGGTCCATGTTCTCCTCAGAGGTGTATAGAGAACAATGCCTGCAAGAAGCGCTTCCCCAAGGCCTTTGCTCCTCAGACTGTCATCAAGGAGGATGGCTATCCTGACTATGCTCGCCCTGACAATGGCAGGACTGTGCAGAAGTATCAGAACATCTTTGATAACAGTGCAGTGGTACCCCATCCAAGGGAGCTTTTGGTGAAGTTTGACTGCCACATCAACCTGGAGGTCTGTGGGTCCATCAAGGCAGTCAAGTATGTCCACAAATACATTTACAAGGGACCAGATAGGGCCACTGTGCAGCAGGAGGGGCATGATGAAATTCGTTCTTATCTGGATGCAAGATACATCTCTTCCACCCAGGCATGTCATAACATCTTTGAGTTTCCCATGCACATGGAGTGGCCAGCTGTTTATCGCCTTCCAGTTCATCTTCCTGGGGAACAGACTGTGGTATTTGATGCTGAGGATGACATCCAGAATGTGGTGGAGAATCCAAAGAATACCCAACTTATGGGCTGGTTTGAAGCCAACAGAGACCCTGTGCTCATTGCTGCTGGGGCTAATGATTGTCTCTACCAGGACTTCCCCAAGAAATTTGTGTGGGAGAAAAAGAGGGCTGTCTGGAAAGTGCACCAGAGGTACAAGGCCATTGGTCACATGTACTCTGTATATCCTTCAGCTGGAGAAAAGTTCTACTTGCATCTGCTGCTCACTCAGGTCAAGGGTAAGTCAGCTTCCATGTCATACCATCTCAGAACTCACACCTCTCACAGGGGCAACATCCTTTGAACACCTTAGGACTGTGGATGGTCACCTTCATGGTTCCTTTAAAGATGCCTGTAGGGCACTTGGTCTGTTGCAGGATGATAGAGAGTGGTTGTTGTGTCTGCAGGATGCTGCTCACTTCAAGATGGGATTCCAATTGCATCAGCTGTTTGTGATCATTCTGGTGCATGGTGCTCCTCTTGACCCCAACCATCTGTGGGAGGCTTCCAGGGATCACCTGTGTGATGACCTACATCATCATCTCAGACATCACCTCCACATCCCTGAGCCAACCCAAGATCAGATCTATGATTATGGCCTTCACCTGATTGCTCAAGCTCTTCACAGGCATGGAAGAAGCCTACAGGACTACCCAGAGATGCCTGGACCTCAGATGGACTGGGGTGGTTGTGAAGGAAATCAGCTGATCAATGAACAGCTGGCACTGAATGTCCCAGAGCTACAGGACTTTGTGCAGAGGGGTCATGACACTCTCAATGTGGAGCAGAGGCATCTATATGACACAGTGCTGAACAGTGTCATGGGGGGACATGGGACCATGTTCTTCCTTCAGAGTGGTGGTGGTTGTGGCAAGACCTATGTGTCCAACCTGATTGCTGCTGCTGTGAGGTCAAGGGACAGGATTGTTCTCTGTGTTGCTTCTACAGGCATTGCTTCCCTTCTCCTCCCTGGTGGTCATACAGCACATTCTCGCTTCAGGATCCCTATCCCCTGTTATGAACAGAGTGTCTGCAACATCAAGAAGGATGACTTGAATCATGAACTGATTCAGAGGACCTCCCTGATCATCTGGGATGAGGCTGCCTCTCAACATCGTCATGTGGTGGAATGTGTGGATAGGACTCTGAGAGACTTGATGGACAGGGATAGGCCATTTGGAGGGATCACTACACTACTTGGAGGGGACTTCAGGCAGACCCTGCCTGTGATCCAGCATGGTTCAAGAGAGCAGATTGTACCTGCTGCACTGACCCATTCCAACCTCTGGGCCCAGATGACTGTGCATTATCTGAACCAGAACATGCATCTTGGACAGGATCCTGAATGTGATGAGTGGGCTCATCAACTGCTGCAGATAGGCACCACTGATGGAGAACTGGAGCTGCCTCAGCACATGCACTGTGGTGATGACATGGCCTCCCTGGTGAATGCCATCTACTCTGAGCTCCTTGGCCTCCAACCAAACCAACAACTTCCTGATGGCTATTTCCTGGATCATACCATCCTCACCTGTAGGAATGCCCAGGTTCATGAGATCAACTCAACCATTCTGGAGAGAGTGCATCCTCAGGAGAAGGTGACCTATACCAGTGCAGACTCTGTCACTGACCAGGAGTATGACTACATCCAGCCAGAGGTCCTGCACACTCTGTCCCCCTCTGGATTTCCCCTACACAAACTGGAGCTGAAGAAGGGAGCACCTCTGATGTTGTTGAGGAACTTGGATCCCATGCATGGTCTGTACAATGGTACCAGACTGAGACTGATGAGATGCACACCCAGAGTATTGGAGTGTCATGTGTTGAAAGAGAATGGAGTTAGAGAAGTGGTGCTGATCCCCAGAATTGCCCTTGATTCTGGACTTGATGATTCCCCTGTGCCTTTTTGTAGAAGACAGTTCCCTGTGCACCTGGCCTATGCAATGACCATCAACAAGTCACAAGGACAGTCAGTGAATAATGTTGGGATTGACTTGCGTTCTCCTGTGTTCTCTCATGGACAGCTCTATGTTGCACTCTCACGTTGTACCCATCCCAGGAGGATCAAAGTTTTGTTTAAAGAGGGTCAGGAGGATACCAAGACAACCAATGTAGTTTGGCCTGAGGTATTTAGACATTTGCACATTTGATTTGTAATTGTATTTAGCACAATATGAATTACCAATACATATACATACACCATGCCCCACCTTTAGTGGGTAGGGATGAAACCTGTCTCTTGAAGCTGGGATGCAGCATGTCCTGGCAACTAGGATGCAGCATGTCCCAGCAACTAGGATGCAGCATGTCCCAGCAGGCTGCGAAGCAGCCGTGAGCCCGAAGGGCTCATAATATTAAGGGAGAATGTTGTCGCACGAGGGCATGATCCCTCTCACCTGCCGCCTGTGTTGCTAACTCCGGCTAATTCGGCAACCCATTCTTATTACACAAAACCATGTGGCTTTTCAAACCCAGCCGTTGCCTGTTCAGTCGTGGCACAGCAACTCTTCCCACACTCTCAACCTGTAGTAATAACATGTTTTCCTTGCAATGTACAGAATATATATACAACAAATAACACTGTGTGAGCATGGGAAGGTGTTTTTATCTCAAATTTTCGCTTTTTTGGCCTTTTTTGCTATGCTCTTCTACTCCACTGCTGAGATACCATATTTTCTAGCCAGATATTAGTTTTTCCATTACCTTCTCCTGTCTGCATAATGTATATATTGAGACTTCAGGACCATTTTTACCCTGGGAAATAAGGTAGGCCTCACACAGATCCAGCAAACCTCAGGGTCTGTGACCAAAGTGTGACATAGGGACTTAGCAATGACACTGGCTAGTGAATAGGCCGTAATTACCATTTATGGTGTATACATAGTGTATGTACTGGTGCTACGGAGGGCTCGAGAATGTTAATGAGTAGTAGACTATTGAAATGCTTTGCAGGAATGAAATGCTCTATCCTAATGGTATGGAGATTTGGTATAGTGTATTGCATGAAGATCTGAGAATTACGAATAAAATATTTACCACACTATTAGAGTATTTGAGCATCCTCGAGCTCATTCATGATGGACACAGGAAGAACACGATGGCTGCGATACTTCCTTGTAGCCCAGGTGGCTTGCTGTCCGTTGAGGCCCTTGTAATATGCATCCATAAAGCGACGGGACCTAATTGCAAATCTGATGTGGTATGCATAGGATCCCTTGTTTATCAAAGTTTGATTGATAAGAACTCACTTTTGCATACTTGTGAGAGGAACTGAGTCCAGCGCTCGAATCACGTTTTGCTCCAAATCACAGTCCTTCGATGACGGCGGATAGCAATGGTACAGCCGCTTTGCATAACCCCAGCATTGTTCGATAAAATTCAGCTCACAATGAAATTTGGGAAGGAAGAGGACCTGAAAACCTCACTCATGACATATTGTTTCCAAGCGTGATTCGACATCAGTGAAGTCTGGTTGGGAGAAAAGAAGGCGACGGCAGCAGCAGTTGGTGGAATTTGGTGGGCATTTGAAATTCCTGCACTGCGCCTTCAGTCCCTTGACATCATAGCCACGCTCAGTGAGAATCTGTGCCATCCCTTTGAAAAGACCAGCATTTGGATGTCCATCAGGCCAGTAAAATGCCTGTGATATGCCATTATGGAAGCCATCAGTGATGCGAATCTTCTCTGTAGCCAGTTTACCATTTGCATCATGCAAATATTTTCCATCAGAATCTCTCTTTGGAACAGTAATCCCCCAATCTATGCAGCCACGGGGCATATTGCAAGTGCACAGTGCATCCCCTGCATGCTTAAGGTGAGTTCTTGCATTGTTGAAGATGAAGACATGGTCCTCATGTGGGAAATCCTTCTCTAGGATTGTCATTGCTGTCTCTGCTTGGCAGATAACTGCATCATTCGAGAAGTAGCCATCCCATGCTTTCCCTGCATGGAATAGCACATGTGCTGACCCTTTTCCATCAGGTGACCATAACCAACCATAATCAGCTGACACAAAGTCTGCAACCATCAGTGACAGCCCCTCCCCTTTCGGTTGTGGTGTGGGTTTCTCATCACGGTGGACCCAGCATTTTTTGTGTCAATCATGGGCATAAAATGTGGATTCATCATGAAACCATATGACAGTGGGTCGGCTGTGCAACAATTGCCCTTCTTCAAGCTGATTAGTGTCTGTGGCTGACCATTTCTGTGTTTTTGAGTCAAGGGCATACCATGCAGGCAGAAACTTGTTCTGCTGGTACTCAACAACATCCTCCTGCTCATGCCCATCAACATACTGCCCATTACGGGCTGTGGTCCAGGAATAGCCAGTATGTTCCATCCAACGCTGTGCAGTTGCCAATGACACAGTCTTCAATAGATTGAAGTGCTGCTGTACATCGGGGATGGCCAGGTAGTCAACAATTGCCTGGGCAGTCACATATTTCCCACAGGATTGTAGGTGGGTGAGGATCTCCTCTTGCAAATCTTCATCCTTGATTACTGACTCTGTAGAAGCATGATGTTTTCCTGATGGTAGGTTTTCTCGATCCAAAATAAAGCACTTTGCCCAGTGATGTAGTTGTCTTGCCATGTAAGGCCCCTTTCCAATGAACTTTGCTGTCTTGAGTGCTGCAGCTGACCATGGTGTGCCATTTGTGAAGGCACGGATGAAGCATTCAACCCATGATAGCCACTTTTCAAGAGAGCGACTGATTGTAGGTGCACTGTATCCATAGCCACTAATACGAGGTGGCCTAAGGATATTCCCCAGGTCCTCAAGTGCAAGCCTTGCAGCATCAACAGTGGGTGGTGTGCGATACTCGATGGAATGCCATGGAAACTTGGTTGGCTCAGTGGACTGAGACCAGACAGTGCTTCACTCAGAGGGGAAGTTGAGTTCCTCATACCCTTCAACAACCTCTGGCTCATAGAAATCCAGTGAGCAATCCAGCCCATTGTCAGATTCTGTTTCTATTCCTGGGCTGTCACTTATTTCCAAACTATCATCGGAAAAGTCAGATGACTCTGATTCCCCAGAAATGTTGGAATGCTCAGTGAATTGATTAGTGAGCGCTACACAGGCTGGTCCTTCAGCAGCAACAGAAGACTTAGATTGACACTGAATGGTGTCTAGTCCTAGCTCTATGGGAGGATTCTAGAGTCGTTGGAATGTCAAAAATCTGTGGTAAAGAGAACTAGGCATTGCACAAACATTTTGTCCTTCACCCTCCAATGAAAGTCTTGGCTTCTTGGCCTGAAGATTTGCTATAGCTGCTCAGACTTTCCTCGACCTCTTGGGCATTGAGCCAATGACACAATACAATGCAACTCAGACACTTAGACATGATCCCACTAGGCAAGGATGTGCTTGCATAGTCAGCAAACTTTTAGCACCAATATTTAATCTTTATTTTCTGCACCTAACCACTGTAAGCTCTTCTTCTTCTTCCCCAGACCCTTTTTAAAAAAACTGAAACCAATGAAGTTTCAAGAACCTGTCCCTTTATAACTTACTGGAGGCAGATTTTAGCTACTTGTGGTGTATCATTAACCTTTGCATTTTGAAGTCTGTGTCACACATTATCATGCTTTTGCACGTGATGTTTGCTGGATCTGGTTGAGGTCTACCTTATTTTTCATAACTGCAAGTGTTGTTATCTGTGCCCCACTGATTGGCATATGAACTAATATGGACTGATAACCTGATAACCAGTGTCCTTCCCTCCATAGATGTGAGTTGCATGACATACAAGAAATCTTATAACACAGTTCTGGCTCTGCAAAGCATTGGTCAGTGTATGTTCATCCCT
>JANFAE010000388.1:0-103733 GCA_024613145.1 Pisolithus marmoratus
TCGACCTCGTCGCTTCCTAGAGTGTGCCCACCCCCGCGAAACGCCAACGAGGGAGATTCGCCACGGGCCGGTTGGGAGGTGCGATCCCCAGACGTTCTCCGAAACCGTAAACAAGAAACCGAAAATGAATATGCTTCAAGATACATACTCGGCGGCCCGCCTCAGAATATCTTGGACTACCCTTGGGCCCGTGTCACGACTTCCGGGGTTCTGCACGGCGATTCCGCTAAATTTCTCAGTTGAATAGAGTGGTACCGCCGAATAGACAGAACCATACCTTCGTTCCCCACCTGCGAACCAATTTTCACCTGCTTTATCCGGACCTTCATCATCTTCGTCATCGCTGGGTTGCTGGGGGCGTGCTGGTCGTGAGGATGATAAAGAGGAGAGGGTTGCTAATCGACCAGGTGCGCCAGACCTTAAGGATTCGGCGCTTCTTAGTGAGTAGCGCCCGCTGCGAAGTAAACCCACGTACCGAGGTGGAGCTGAGCTACCGTCGCCACCGTCCCAATCGCCAATTCTCCCTACACGTGGACCAGACTGCCTATTCCAAATCGATGCTGGTCTGTTTCCGCTGGACATGACTTGTCGTCTTGAAGGTTCGTCACTTGGCACCTGCTTTATCTATGAGGGATTACGTCAGCATCGACCATTCACACAGTACACTACAGTAGATAATCAGTTAGTAAAATAGCCTGAAGATAAACACGATCAAGTGTAAAATCGAGGGAGTCGTCACGATGCTACAGAAAGTAGTTTTTTAAATAAAAAAATTACGCCGAAGGGGAGTCGAACCCCTGCCGCTTGCTTGGAAGGCAAGCATGATAACCGCTTCACCATCGGCGTGCTGTATACAATTCCGGATTTAGAAGCTCACTAAAGGCAAAACGACGTACTGCGCAGGTGTGACCACAAAGTTGTTAGTAACCCCCAACTTGTTTCTCATCTTCGCAACCTAGCCGACCGGACAAAACCAACTTATACGACAGGCAGCGACAGAACTCAAAGTGGTTCACGTCCAGCGCGCCGATGTCGCTGCAGCATTTTGGAAAGGGTGCTCTGCGGATCGCCAAAAACTATACCAAGGGGTACTCAGACACGCAAGCCAAAGTTCGTGATGCTACTTCGAACGATCCATGGGGCCCCTCGGGAACACAGATGAACGAACTTGCCCAGCTAACCTACAATCAGTGTGTTTCCCTCATCCGGTGCACAAAAAATGGATATCAGCTGCTTACACGGAATACAGGAATGACTTTATAGAGATCATGGAGATGCTCGATAAGCGGCTCAACGACAAGGGTAAGAACTGGAGACACGTCTTCAAGGTAATTCGATACACCGTTTTGAAGGACATTTATGACTATTTTACTCTCCAGTCGCTCACCGTGCTTGACTACCTCCTCCATGCCGGTTCCGAAAACGTCGTCCTTTACTTTAGAGACAACCTATATATCATCAAGACTCTCAAGGAATTTCAATACGTCGACGAGGATGGCAAGGATTGTGGCGCAAATGTGCGACAGAAGGCCAAGGACATAACGAATCTGCTGGCCGACGCTGGCCGACTCCGGGAAGAGCGCCGCAGCAGAGCTAATATGCGTGATAGAATGCTGCGGGGAACTCCTGGATATGACGATGAAGAGGAAGAGCCTTCTACCAGAAGATCGTCTGGTGGTCAACCTCCCCGCAAGAATCGTACCGCCAACAACAAGGATGAAGACGATCTTCGACGGGCTATTGAGGCCTCTAAACGGTCACTTGCTGAAGAGCAGACTCGAACAACAGAGGATCACGACTTGGAGACTGCGATCAGGCTTAGTCAAGAGGAGGAAATGAAGAGAAACAAGGCAGTGGAGGCCTCTAATGCAGCTGCCTTGTTCGACGATCAGGCCCAATTGTGAGCCTGACGTGCTTGATTCGTGACATCGTAACTGATATAACGCATTTCGTCAGACCGACTCCTACCAGTAACTCAAATAACCCCTTCCCATTCCTCGATCCCAACCCTTATGCTACTGGGCTCCAACCCCAGCCTCAACTACAACCACAATTCACAGTTCAACCCCAATACACTATGCAACCACAATTTACGTCCTTCAACCCATACCAACAGCACGCTCAACAAGAGGCAATGCAAGTTAGTATTTTACCCATCGCTCGCGCGCTTATTTTTCAAACTTGGCTTACCCAGGCTGAATATATGAGGCAACAACAAGAATGGCTACGCCAACAACAGGAGATGCAGGCTCAGCAACAGCAGGCACTTTTACAACAGCAGCAGCAGGAGGAGTGGTTGCGGCAGCAACAAGCACTGCAAGCCCAACATCAAGCCCATCAAACCCAACAACCGCTATTTGCCCAGCCTACAGGATTCGGGTTAGTTATCATCTATATGTTGCGTGCACCTATAGCTAATTCCGTCTTTAGATCGAACAATCCGTTCGCGCCCTCGGTGTCCCCAGCCCCAGCATCTAGCACACCAGCCAACGGCAGCAATGGACCCGTTTTCAACCTACAGGGTACATATTCTAACTCTGCTGCACCCTCATACGCTTCGACACCCTCTCCGGCACCGCCACTTTCATCTGCTTCGTCCAGGACGGATGGTTCAAGTGCCAGCGACCCGAACAGGGGTCCAACGCGTACCGACCAGGAGCACTCTCATCTCGCAAATCTGCTGGCCAATCGTGACGATGGGCAAGACACTTTCGGAAACATTGGCATGCTTCGGTACGGTCAGACTCAAGCTGGTCGGATTGCTCTGCAAAAGACCGGGACTGGGGCCAATAACCCGTTTGCGCAAGGGCATCAGCAATCAAACCATACTAATGAGCAGCCGTTCTTCTCTGTATAATACCTCTTTTCTTCTCCTGTTTCATGTTGGGTTGTGCTCCTGGATGACGACGCTATTAAAGCAGACAGTGACTCTGACTGTTAAGTGCTTGGTTTGTCCCCGTCCTTGCTTACATAATGACTTTTTGTATTCCCTTATCGTAAAACTTCTTTTCTTTTCCATTCTCGCGTTGTGGGATGTAAGTTTAGATGAGCACTGTGACATATTGCGTGTTAGATGTATGACGGTGGGTGATGATGTCATAGGGTGTGGGTCCAGGTGACTTCAGGCTCCAGTGGTGCCTGCCATACCTTTTAATGAGGCGGGTGACCCTGCGGATTCCCATCACAGCTCTCTCTCTCTCTTTTCTCTTTCTTCAGAAGTTAAAGGTAAGTCGTCCCTCACGTAGGACAGTGCAGGGTGACAGAGCTGGCTCTCAGAAAATATAGTTCGATTCCTTCACAATGCGTGGCTCCACTGTGCTTCTCATCATCGTAAGCGTGGCTCTTGACTCATACACTTGTTTGACTGAAGGCAATGTCCCCAGTGTAGGTCGCTATCATATTTCCACCAGCAGCGGTAGCATTCATGACAGGATGCAGTTGTGACCTTTTCATTAATGTACTACTGACAATGTGCGTTGGTCTTTCTTATCCCCACTCCTGGGCCTCAACTGATGGCCGTGTTTTATGTAGCTTGGGATATATCCCCGGTCATCCTCGTACGTGCTACTTGCATGCTATAAAAAATTGAGAATACTGACGAGATACAGCACGCGTTTTGGCTCATATACAAGAGGACAAAGGCCGAGGAGACATACGGATATGGACAGTACCGCTGTACGTCAAAATTTGTTTCCATGATGCGATATTCGTAGTACTGATTTGAACAATCAGACGTCGGAAGTGGGAAATACGAACCTCTTCAAGGTGGTGCTACTGCTGCTGCTGCACCTGTCGCGGATCCCGCCGGTGCCAAACCAAATTACGGGGCAACGGCTCCTGGGTATTGATTCCTACTTCAGCAAGCGCCCTGTCGACTTGTATTCAGATGCGTCCATGTCTTGATCCATTCGCGTACGCAAGCCTGCAGACGATTACTAGTAGTACCAAGTACCAGACTGCGGTGTCGTACTACATTTTATGAAACAGATTGTGTGATGTCGTCACTGGTGCATCGTACATTACGAACGGAGTCCACAGTTCCAGTTGCCATCCATCGGAATCGAGGGTAGAGCCCATCAGACGTTCACTGGCAGTACTGTCTCAGGCAGCTTAATAGAAGCTCGGTTTCAGAGTCGCTATTTGCGTCGATGTCATATATTAGCCATACGTCATATATGCTGTATCGCCGCGAGCAGCGTCAAGTCTGGTCGTTTGGAGACGTAAAAGCTTCGTACTCCAAAGGCTGGACAGCCTCCAATCGCCATCCTTTCTATATGATCAGGATAAGGACCTCAAGCAATCCCGGATGATGGTGGTAGCAGAGAGCATTTAGGAAATCAAGCGAGCAACAGAAAAGGATGAGCAACGAGGCACAAATAACAGTACCTGAGAATAAGATAAAAATTTGCCAAGAAAACGAGTGCACTCCAAGAAACCTCAATATATGGACAGGATAAATTAGCGTGGTCAAATTGCAATGTGAAGAAATATCATGCTAAGAAACGGAGAGTCAGTCAGAAATCATCAATAAGCCGTCGTTCAATCACAGTGAAAAATGGTCAGAAATATCCAGGCCGAGGACGGCTGGGCAGAGGCGGATATGGCTCACCACCCCAGTAATGACTTCCAGCAATAACAATCTCGTCTTCTTCCGCCTTTCCGTTCTCAACGAGGTACATTGTCCGACGGCCAGCGGTCTTCTCGTCAGAAGGGTAATAGGAAGCGTCGTCGTCCACGTCTGCCTCGGTACCATCTCTGCCGGTCCCTTCAGCGTCCGCATCAACGTCTGCCTCGTCGGCCATACTGTCCCGACCAAGCCGCGCACACATATTCAAACTCGCATCTGAGAAGCGCGAAACAAGTCTGATCGGTTGTGAAACAGGCTCGCCGAAGCTCAGTTGCGACCCTGTCTCGGGCTGCGATTCATCAGTGGCTGTCCCGGTGGTTGTTGTGGTAGTACTCGTGCGGGTGTCGCGCACAGATCGCTGGCTGGGAGCCCGTTGTTCTGAAGAAGAAGTGTAAGACGAATGCACCGAGGGGCCAGAAGAAGATCCTGAACGACTCGGAGTTCGAGACGTGGACGTGGACGGCGGGCCGGGTACAATGTGCGACGCGGAAGACACTGATGAAAAGTGTTCATGGAACTTGGAAGTAAAGCCCGCTGGAAGACGATTACTCGCCGCTGATGGTACTGGGCAAGGAGCAGGTGGAAGGGGCGCATCGGGCGGGGGTCGAGGGGGTGACAGTGCACCGCCCTGCTGACCGTACAGCCTACGTTGGAGGAGTGCAGTTGGTGCCCCAGGAACGTGTGTAACTGCTGGTGCCGAGTGTTGCCTCACCATCGCGGAGCGCAGAGGTCGAGCCACATTAGCACTGTGGTGGTCACCGCCCAGCTGGACAACGTCAGCGCTATCATCACTATCCCTTCCTGTACGAGCTTGCGGAGGAGGTACCGATGGATCGGGATGAGGGGAAACCGACCGAAACAACGACTTTGAGCCTTTCCTCGGACTTAACGGCTGGACAGGGGATAAGGAAAGATTCCTTGAATTAGCTGGCAGGGCCGCAGGTAACGGCGGGACCGGGCGTGAGGGGGCCCGCATTGCCGCCGCTGTTGGTGATGGGGGAACTGGAGATGGATTGAGTACTCTTCGTGATGAGGCTGAAAGCAAGGGTGATGGTGGTAGTTGCGGGAGGGGTTGACTAGGAGGCGGGGCAGGTGGAGGAATGGCAAGATGGTACCGAGAACCAACCATGTTCGACTTAGAGGGCGTTAAGGGTCCCTGCGGAGGGGAAGTTACAACGAAGGTGGGAGAAAGAGGCGTATTAGGTGATGAAACAGCAGGAGTGGACGTATCACAGAGGCGGGACTTGCGAGCAGAAGGTACCGATGCCAGTGTGGACTTGGAAGGAGTTCCAGAAGATACAGGTCCCACACGAGTGGGCGGCGGGCTCATACTGGATGTCCGCCTCGGAGAAGTAGGTGGACTTGAGAGATTCAGAGTCAACGGGGTGAAGCCGGGCCTCGTGGAGGATGAAGGTGCAGCACCATTTCGTGCAAGAGCCTTAGGACTTGAAGGCTTAAGTAAAGCGGGAAGCGCAGGTACTGGAGGAACTTCGTCGTTATCCTCGTCGTCGCTATCTTTTTGAGTCTTCTTCGGTCGCCTTCGAAAGAAGGCCATGGCCCGAGATTTGCCTTTACTGGGAGACTTTCCCTGAGATTTGTTCGATGACGCAGAGAGATATCCGCCGTCTGAGGTATATTCGCCGTCCCGATCGTCACCCTTACTAAGGTCAAGGGCTGCGGGTTTGATCCACTTCTTGATCCGTTTTTTGCCAGGCTTATCTCCCCCTTGTTCTTTGGTACCCTTTCCTTTCGAAAGGTATTGGCCCTCGCTAGAATATCCTGCTTCCACGGGACCTGGACTGGGGCTGTTGCTGAGACGGATGTGGCGCAGGGTGTCGTGATGGCTGGAGGGACGGTGAGACTCCTGGGGCCGCTCGCCCAATAAGTTGTGGTTTTTCTGTCGCTTCGAATGAGGTGACGCAATATCAAGGGACACGGTAGGCAAGGAGAGCCGCAAGTTTTCGGAAGAGAAATCATCAAATTGCACGTGTGGTGGTTCGGTAATGCTCGGTTTATGCATGTAAACCTGCAGGCCAGGCACGTTTTCACCTGCAACGCTTCTCTGGGGGGAACTGAGGACAGGCGAGCCATCTGAGGTCGTGTTTGAGCTGTGAGTCAAAGTTGGAGTTATCGACTGGGAATAGCGAGAGACAGGTCAGTCGACGGACATGGCTTGGCTTGGTGGTGAAAGTGGACGCACCTCGACGATCACCGCCTCCGGCTCAGCATTGTTAGACGACTCTGGTTGTAGATCTTCCGGCTCCTCTTCCAACGGGCTGTTGAAAATCCAGTTTGCTACGAGTGAGTTCTGGGCGACTCCGAGCTCTAATGCCGTCTGTAGCACTGATGCTCGGACGGCACATGAGTCACGGCCCGCAGGCCCCATTCTACGTTTTGTCTGACGACGACGAGGGGTATGAGGGGATGGAGATGACATGGGAGATGATGAAACTGGAATGAACGCAACGACTTATGTGAGGTAATGACCGGATAAGATGCCAATTGCCACTGTGTGACTGCTGGTTGCTGCAGAGCAAATCAAATTAAGTAACGTTCAGCTAAGAGTGAGACTGCATGCAGCCATTCGCTTTTGAACGTGTGTATGAAGTGGTCAAGTTGATGAGAGTCGAAATCCGGTCCAGCCGCGTTTGATAAAGTCAATGAAAGTGATTAGATAGGTGCCAGAAAAGCTGCGAGAAGTTCAGTTAGTGCTGGTACGGACGCAGGGGAGTAGCCAGGTGGGTCCCTACCAAGGCGGTCAACAGCTGAGAAATGCGGTCAGGGCACGGCCAAAAAACTGGCACGCGTCTATTCGTCCGACTTTCCTTTTTGGGAAATTTCCGTTCCTGACATCGATGACCTAATATTGCACAATCTAAAACGTCCATCATGATTTAGGATGAGACGTGTGAGCTGGTAGGGAAAGCCCATCGATTACCGTCGCCAGGCATTTTAGTCTCTGCCGGGGCCACGTCGACCCCTGTAATAAGCTCACTTCACGACAATCGTTGCGTGTTCCTGGAAGCCACGAGCTTATAGCTTACATAGTGAGTTGACCGTCATCTCGATGCAATGAAGCACGTCTACTGTCTCACTATCCGTGATCGTCATAATGCTGTACCAAGCTTGTAACGCGGTGATGCTAGTATGTCCCTCAGATTCCACCTGGCGGGCCGGATTCCACGATAATCCGCCAAAGAGGAAGGTGGCTCCCGCGCCACGGCGTTGGCCCACATGCATGCAGATCTCTCCGAGGACAGGACTCGGTAAGCGCCGGATCTCGCCGTTCGACGGTGTGGAAATGCCGGCTTACCTAACTCGCATAAGCGATATGCCCGGCTGTATTAACAGTCGGGCTTGTGCACCGGGTCCCTCCTGTTATCGTTCTGCGCCTTCAACTGATTGGCCTTCTCAAATGCGAAGACATTGAAATGGAGAACGAGTCTCAACTTCCTAGCTCCTCGACCGTTACCAGCTTATTGACTCCCTGCACCCCCTTCGACACCTTGACCCATCCACCGGACTGTGCATCGAAGACGCGTCGTAGTGTAATGCAGAGGATTCGCTCGCGTTTAGCTTTCGTCGGTGCGGGCATCGTCCAAGACATCAAAGCTCGCTTACCGTGGTATCTCAGTGACTGGACGGATGCTTGGAATTACCGTGTGGTCCCTGCGGCAACACTGATATTTTTTTCAAAGTACGTCCAATTATTTAGCAATGTCATTATCGACCGTCAAGACAAAAAACTGATCTCATCAGCGTACTCCCCGGAATTGCTTTCTCTCTCGACCTTATCGAAACCACAAACCAATATGGTATTTCCGAGGTCCTCGTTTCCACGTTTATGGCTGCGTTTATTTTCTCCGTGTTTGGAGCGCAGCCCCTGACTATCGCTGGTGTTACTGGTGTGCAATTTCCGAGTCGTTCCGTCGCGAATACACAACATTATTCACATTGATACATAGGTCCTATCACGGTCTTTAATAAGACTATTTATAATATCCTCATGAGACAGCACGACCCCCCAAACTATCTGCACTTTATTGGATGGGTGTATCTATGGGCTGCCATCATTCACTGGATCACGGCCATTTTGAATGGTGCGTCTGACAATGCATTCCTGTACTCTGCTAAGGACCTGTGAAGGGTGCAACTTTCTGAAATACGTCACCCTATTCTCCTGTGACACCTTTGGCTTCTACGTCTCTTGGATATACCTGCAGTATGGTGTACAAGTGATCACCAGACAGTTCGCTGGGGGATTTGTCAGCGCTGCAGTTGGAATCATCCTTGCCATTCTCATGGTGGTAACCTCCTTCATATTCCAATCGCTCTCCCAGAGGCCTTATTTCCACCGCATCATTCGACAATTCTTCGCTGACTACGGCATGCCAATTTCGCTAATGGCGACATCTGCAATAGCCTATTGGGGCCGCTTCCACTCTGCAAATGTGATTACCCTGCCAGTCGGGGGCGCATTTCAGGCTGCAAACGGGAGATCGTGGCTTGTCAAGTTTTGGGAACTTGACGGGAAGTGGGTTGGTATTGCTCTACCGTTCGGAATTGTCCTGTGGATATTGTTCTTTTTCGATCATAACGTTTCGGTCAGTGGAAAAGCCAACGTCTCTCGTCCAGAAATCTGACATCCGTGTTCTGAAGTCGCTGATCGCTCAGGGTTCTCAATTCCCGCTACGTAAACCCCCAGGATTCCATTACGACTTTTTCCTTCTTGGTGTCACCACATTCATTGCTGGGCTCATCGGCGTTCCTGCGCCTAATGGATTGATCCCCCAGGCACCTATCCACACTGCTGCGCTTCTGGTCATGGGCCACCCAACCCGTAATGGCGAAGAGGATGGGCATTCGGCTAGCGAAGACCGCTCACCAGCTGTCAGTTCCCGTATGGAGGAGAAGGAATGCGAAGTTTCTTCATACCAGAAAGATGTTCGTCATCGGAAAGAGGTCCCTGTCGCAGTCGTAGAACAGCGTGCCTCAAATCTTGTTCAAGGTGCACTCTGTCTTGTTCTACTCACCGGTCCATTACTACACGTTCTTGGTCTCATACCTCGAGGTTAGTCAGTTCTCAGGTATCAAGAATGTATCCCTGTTAAAGTCTAAAATGCCAGGTGTCATAGCGGGCCTATTGTAAGTGCATCGCACTTTGAAGCCCGCTAACCAAGAAATCACTAACGTCCGGCAATAAAGTTGGTTCATGGGGGCGGATGCACTTCAAGGCAATGGAATCACGCTCAAAATACTCTATCTTATCCGCGACAAGTCCTTCACGCCTGCCAACGAGCCACTGCGCAAAGTCCGCACTTCACGCTTGTTACTGTTTGTTGGAATCCAGCTCATCGGATTTGGTGTGACATTTGCTGTTACGCAAACAGTTGGTGGGTTGTGCACTACATTTTTTGCATTGTGCATTCAGATGATTGGGTTGACGCTGCTGACGTGTTTGCTTATCACAGCGGCAATCGCATTCCCAGTTGTTATTCTCCTTCTAGTTCCTATCAGAACGTTGCTTGTCCCTCGGCTCCCTTTCACTCCGGCAGAATTGTCCATCCTTGACGGCCCCACGGCTTCCCCTTATGTGAGTGTCGCGCACCCCAATCAATCCCCGTTAACCTGCTAATAACCACATAGACCATGGAGTCCGTCGGTGGTTCCCTGTAGTGGAAGTGAAACAGGAAAAGACTTCCTACTCACCTGCTAGAGCTCTTGATGTCTGAAAATTTATAGGTCACTATGTTCCCATTGGTTAGGAAGGTGGTCATGCAGAAACCTCCGGTCCCTATAGAAGGGAAGATGTCTCCTTTAAGGACGGGCGCATGAACAATTCTGCTCTGTTGACCAGTTCCCAGCGGAATGGAAGTCTCATTATGTCTAAGTTTATCAATTGCCTGCTTTTGAAGTGTTTGCATGTCTGTGCAGTCCAACGGCAGGGTGCGACCCGTGTGCGAACCACCAACCTCTCCTAGAATGCAAAGATATTGATGATCAGAGGCACAGATCAATTATCTAGGGTACCTCAAAAAAATTTACTGTAACATATATATCCACGAGGCGGATTAAATCGAAGAAAGTATACAAATACAAATGAAGATGCCGTTCATACCATGGTTCCCATTTCACGAGTTTGCTGCAATGCGAACGGAAAAATGTCACTTGCTATGGCTCTTTTGCATTGCGACACCAGAGACTGTCGAAGCAGGCTTCGCATGGACATCATGCTCTGAAGTGGTTTCGCCCTTTGATTTCAAAGAAGACGCACTCTCGATTATGTCTGGTTGACCAAACTTGGCGGCATCCATAGCCTTGAGTATACCGCTGTCTAACCGTGAGTTAAAATTCCAGGCCTGATGCTTTCCTAGTACGAACTGCTGCGTGGCGTCGACGTAATGTTCCATGTCGAATCGTTTGTCGGTTTTGATGGAAACACCACTTTCAGATACGGATATTCCTCGGTTTCTGAGTCTGCCGCGTAGACATAGAAAAGATACAAGTCAACTTCCTTGCACCAGGACTAAGTACATACTACGAAGGACCAAACTCACGATTCCTTGGTGGCTTCGGCGGAGGATGCAATCTGCCTTGCAAAATATATGATAGCTAGGATCGTTCCGACGAAGACAATGATAGTCTTGTATCATTGCGATGCATGAAGCAGATGGCTACCTTGAACGATTTATATACTCACAACAGACAACGACAATATGTCGACCCTTGTCTTCAAGTTAATAGCATGTTCCCGGTGAACGACGATGTGATGGTACTCACCATGTAGCCATGACGTCAAGAAACCGATTGAGAGGTCTGCACAGTATAATTACGGTATAATGGGCGTTTGCGTGAGGCGCTTATGATGTGCAAACCGGAAACAGCAGCTGGCGACAAGCGTAGAATGATGAGAAGTATGGGATCATGATCTCGCGGGTCGTCACACCATCACAGACGCCGATTATGACGTCATCGCGTTACCCCAAGTAAATTTTTAGTTAGGCCGGCATCTCTACGACCTACTTCATTAGACTGCAATACCCAACTCAGTAACACTATCAAGGTTACCCATACATCACGCGCGGGGCTATCGTCTTCGTCTGCCATAGAATTTTTGACGTGCCTTGACACTCCTACGCGCTTCTTCTTCTCCCAACTTCGCATCCTGCATCCAACGCGTAGCTGCGGCTGACTCACAATTATAGATTTTTATACTTGGCTGGGATGCAAGTCTTTGAGTGATGTTGTTCGGGAAGAGTACAAAGTTAGCCGCGAAATACCCGACACAAAGACCGCTGCGGAAACACGTGCACTTGTGTTGGAAAGACTCCCCTTATTTCTCCATGAGCATACACATGCTCGTACAGAGGTCTCTTTTTCGTGGCTCTCTAAACCGGACAATTTTAAGGTTAGGGTATCCGGGAAATTGACAATTGTTAAAACTCTCGACTCCGATAACCTTCGCTCACTGCGTACGCAGGATGCGTCAGCTGCTGCGAAGCGGATCGGGCAAGGAGCCATAGAACTATGGCTTTCTTCCAGTGGACAGGTGGACATGTATGAGTGAGTCGCCCGACCTGCTAGTCGTATGGCACTTCCTAAGCTTGTCACGCAGGGTAGCAACATCACTGTCGGCTGTTGTTCGAGACGGTCAAGGTCAACGATGCATTGCTCTTTATGATCATTTTGTCAACCGACTTGAAGGCACTAAGACGACGAGGTCACAACGGCATGTCTGTACCGTTAGTGGGGTCGTTCTCTTTCTGACGGATCATGCAGTCGATAAGATTCTCAAGCAACAACAACACGACAAACAACTGGCGGAGGAAACTAAGAATCGTTGTCTTGGTTCTGATTCCCGCTTCATTGAAATACCTACTCCACATTCCGATACTGCATCCGTTCGTATACGACCCCCTGCACAACGTCCGAAGATTCCGGGGAAACGGGAAAATGGTTCGGGTTCTCCCGCTCTTCCAAACCCACGGGAACCACAACCATCCCAACAAGTCTTGAAAGAACCCGACGTATCTACCAACCAGGCCACACAAGGGGCGAAACCCCTTAGCAGTACATTGCAGAACTTCACACGCAAAATTTATGGGAACGGCTCCACAGAACCTTTCGCAAGGGGTCGCGAAAGTCGCGCAACCGCAGTAAGTCTGTACTGGATCATTTGATTCTCTTATAACTTGTTGCAGACGTTCTCGGGAAGTCACTCCTCAAACTAACATACGTGGGCCTACGTTTCCTTCTTTCTGTTGTCTGTAGCTAATCGTGGCTCTTCAGATGCCAATGTGAATATGGCAATAAGGACATGCCGGCCGGAGCAAGGGACGCTTCTTCACAACAGACAGAAGATGGAAATGATTAAAGAATCTTTGGACGAAGGATACTGTGATGTTTCTGGACAGGTTGGGAAATTGGACCACTTAGGTTCTGTCGGCGACGTCAAGGTCTTTGTTGCGAGAGGTCATCTTTTAGCGTCTGTCGTCACGTCGAGGGCTTCCTAACAAAGTCGCAGATGTGCCTGAAGCAGCAACTTTCATGACACGGAAGTTTGAAGTACTCGCGCGATTCATCCATGTCATAACCCCATTGACCAATGTCTATGGTCTTCCGACAACTGCGCTGCACATTTTCTGTGACTCGGCTGGGGGCCTGATTGCCTTCAATCGCAATGGCAGTCTTTTCCTGAACCTTCGTTACTTTGAAGCTACCTTTCCCGGCATCTCCCTCGGTTCTCCCCCAACACGGCTGACCCACCTTCACTGAAGATGATGAAGACGTCAAGAAAGGCGACCTTTCACAGGCCCAGATATCGTGGTAAGTGTCACATACTCTCATCCCGGGCTGCAGTTTGATTTCTCGTTATAGGTTTTTCACCCTGGCGCACGAGATAGCTCACAATTTGGTAGAGCCACATAACTCCGAACACGAGTTTTACTTCTCTGCCATCTGCGAAGTCCACACCGTTGCGTTTTCGCGGTTGCTAGCTTCACCTACCTCGCAATAATCGATTTTCGAGTGGTGAAAAGCATTGCTAACTAGTAGTTGATGCGGACCTTTACCTGTAAATCACGTACATATGTAATTGTGTCAAGTTCTCGATGACCGCTCAAGTATTTAGATGTTACATCCGACTGGCGACCATCAGCTACTGGTCCTTGGAATATGTGGAAGATGGTATGTTGTACGAGCAAAGTCCCTATCTATTCCCACCAGAAGCACGCCATGCTGAGAATCGAGCATACCTGTTCCTCCGAGTCTTGAGGAGGCTCAAAGCACAAATTATGAAGGCAGACCACTTTCTAGGGAGCCTACGGAGCTCAGCGAAACCAAGGTAGAGTAAACGTGTACCGTATTACTACTAAACTTTATAGTAAAATCATAGTGCCTGCACAAGTAATGACTGATGTAAACGGCATAACTGACACGAGAGAACAAATATATCACGATCGGAGCCACCCAAGTATTCCGCCCTTGTGTGTGACCTTAACGGGGGGTTTCAGAAGCGGCGTAGCCTCGCCGGCCTCGCCCGACTCTTCGACCACCCTGACATCGACAACCTGATTTTCAAACTCCCCGCCGTCGTTTTCAGCTGAGAGTATGCACTCGCCAGGGGACAGCGGTAGACTCAGCGGGCGGCCAAAATCATCTATGTGGAGCCGTCTCTGACGTATTTTCCACATGATGCACATCAAAAGCAAGCAACTTTGCATCACAGTAGAGACTGCGTACGTCACCCAGCCTACAGGAGTTTCCGGTCAATTCGACCATTCTCCAAGGAAAGAAGCGAGAGGATGGCCACGAAGTTAATACTTACTTGTCCAGTCAGTGCCAGGCTTCATAGCAATAGATACGGTCATCATGACACCACCGGGAATTTGAATAACCATCATGGGGATGCTGAAAGCGCCGACCAGCTTAAGACGGTAGGTGCGCTGCAGTTGTGGAGCGTATTGGATCGCAGCAAGAACACCCGAGCTGACGCCAAGGAATGTTGCCCAGAGTTCAATCTGGCGAGGACGTTGACCAGAGGAATCAGGTGAATGACCGGTGGTAAATAGGAGGAAAAAGGTAATAAGAGTAATGAGGGCGCTAGAAGCGAAACATTATTATCTTGGGAGAGCCTAGATCAAAAGAGACATACAAATGAATGGCCACAGCCCAAGAGACGACAATGGAGAACCGCCAATCATCACTCTTTATGTCTGATTGCACACGTTGGACCGGACGTGAGTCATGCATGTTGATCTTGGGCTCAAGATATTTGAGGTTTGGAGGGTAGTACACCATGTAGAGCACCAGACTACAAGTCCATCAGTACAAAGTTGTATGGTGTCCCCTGTCACGTACATCACAGAAAACAAGAACCATTGGGAACCGACTAGGAGGACTCCTGAGGTAATCTCTGCGCACTTTCCGAAACTCTGTAAAGTTAATTTGGTAGAGTCAACACGACAGACAGCCGTCACAAGATCCAACGTACCACTTCTAGGCAGCAACGCAGCACCGGCCCTTGCATCGTAATACTGTATTATTTAAGTGAGCACGGACCCGCCACTAGACATTTCGCGGAGTGTACTAACATATTTAGCATTGCTGCCGCAGACGACGTGCTCCCCATGAGGAGGAAACATGGACTGAAACCGATGGACGTGCCTGCTCGAATGATGCGAAGATCCTGGAGTTTGCAAACACAGACATTTCGATAGAAACGTTTGTGGAATGAATGGTGACCTGGTCACACACATACGAATACCAAACTTACCTGTGGAATGTAGGACGCGAAGAGACCAAAGACGAGGACTACAGTGAGGGCATCAGCAGCCCAATCTGATGCCTGAGAACAGGATGGATATCAGGGGATGCGAATTCTTCACGTTTCAAATTGGAGAGAAATGACTCACGAAATCGCACGTGGCTGGTGCAGACGGACTCAGAACCATTATGGACGTCGACCAGAGAGACTTGAAAGTAGTAGTGTTGCCGCGAGGTGAACCGAACCGAATAGAAGTGGCTAAGCGAATCACTTCGACCCACTTCGGTAACATCGAAGTGTAACGGGGTGAGTTCGCGAGAGTTCGCGAGGTGGCAAAACCCTGGGCATCATCTACCAGGTCAACCAGCAGGCTTGCAGTCATTGAGCAGAAGTAGCAACTTATCCACTAGGACCACCAACTTTCGCTGTCCCATGATAAGAGTGTAGGTACGGAGGCAGCAATGTAGGTATCCTGGCAGACTCGGAATTAGTTGAACATACCCAATAATTCAAAATCTTTGCTGATGGCCAGCCCTGTAATTCTGCCGTTGTTGTGTCACACTCTAAGGATGAGATGCCCGCGCTTACCCACCTCCCGCCATCTCGCAGGATTGTGCTCTGGATAATGTTTGGAATTCATGGGCACCAATCAGAATTCAGGACGAGAATCATACTTCTACTTTGAGCATGGAGATGAAATATCATATATCACTAGTCAAGAATAACCTTGTCCTAGTGTGGCATGATTGATGCGAGTGAGCTTGGAGATCTAATAGACTCATTGGAAAATAGGACTTTCAGACAAGGGCTGCATTGTACATCTCATGACGACGGCTCGTAGGAACAGAATAAACACAACATGCATGTCTGACAGTTGGCTGTGTCAATATGAGCGCTCACTCTCGAAATTCCCCAAGTCCAAGACAATGATGGTACTGTCTGTTTGAGGTGGGCGTCAGGGTATACCATGAGAAAGAGGTGTGGGTCTTAAGCTAGGTTGGCCTGGGATATGTTTCAGCCCCCTGTGAACACTCCAACTACTAGTATAAGAAAGAAAATACACTACACTTGCTAGTTGCTACGCGCTAACAGGAGAGTGACTAATCCGGTGTCGCACTTCGTCCAGACCTCGCGAACTGCACGAAGTGCACTTCGTCCCAGTGCGGACAAGCCGAAGTGGTGTCTAACTGTCAGTTCGCGAGGTACACTTCGGTCCATCTCGAACTGAGTTCACTTCGACAGCAACACTAGTTTCTGTGTCGGATGAGAAGTATGGGATTGTGATCTCACAGGTCGTCACACCATCACAGGCGCCGATTATGACGTCATCGCGTTACCCCAAGTAAATTTTTAGTACTGGCCAGGCTTAGACTGGCATTTCTACGAGATACTTCATTAGATTGCAATACCCAACTCAGTATCACTATCAAGGTCACCCATACATCACGGTGGTCAAGGGTGGGGCTGTCGTCCTCGTCTACCATAGAATTTTGCACGTGCTTTGACACTCCTACGAGCTTCTTCTTCTCCCAACTTCGCATCTAGTCCAGTCCACATATTTCGGGCATATTTTTCCGCATGCTACAAGTGTTTCCATTCGTTAGATGAGCAAATGAGGTATGAAGGACTGCATGACGAAAAAACAACAAAATCCCACCATCACAACGACTGAAGAGTGTCGCCGAGCAGAAGTTTGGGTATACTCACCTTCAACAATACTTTAATTTGTGTAATGTCGGACGTGCCCGTACCCGTCATCCTCATTCCGTGTAAGGTGGATTTGCCTCCCGGAAATGCAAACATAGCATGTAGCCTCAGTGGAACTGCGGTCTCCTCCTGGGACGTTGCATCAAGGAAATGCATTGTGGGAAGCTGTGAAAGATCATAATATGGATCTAGTGAGTGGTAAATTAACCAGCAGGATGGGGAGGAGGAGCGAGTCGGGTTAAACGGAACACGCAAGCTGGCAGAATAGACGTTATCGAAAGGAAGCATACCATGTTGAGAGTGACGCAAACAGGCCAAGCATCCCTCGACTCAAGCACCCCCCCTTCATCCCAGTAGTCAGCGAGTTCAAAATCTACCACGCTGCTAGATTTTCGGGTTTCCAGCATGCTCGATGAACCGTTTCTACCCTGGTCGACGTCCATGATATCGTCGGACACCTCGTTCAGAGTGCCGCTTTGTTTCCCTGGAGCGCGATATTCCACACTTCTCGTACTTGGAACCCGCGTGTCCACGAGGGCAGCGCGACATGCCATCATGAGACAGTCGACAACGTTGCCAGCATCAGGCGAATACGATGGTGTCGAGCCTCAGAGCCCAAGCCTTTTGCCCTGGAACGATGACCAGATTTTTTGGGCACAACGAAGGATGGGAGAGCACGCTCCCTAGGAGGGAGGTAAGGTCCGACTGAAGGTCGTCCAGTGCGGGTGATGATAGGTGAGGATAAGCTGCCGGGGAACTGCAGTACATGGACGAAGAATGACAGGTCTGAAGTGCTCGACAAAAGATATTAGAAAGTGTTGGATACATACCAGGATACGTTGCATATAATCTTGCCGCCCTCTTCGTCTTCGCCGACTCCGTCTACCTCGAGCTTCACCGCAGCGACGACCTCCGTACCACCTCCAGCACCCTCCGCTTCGTGTCCTCTACCCCCACGAGGCACCCCGATCGAGATCCCTTGCGCTCCCGTTTGCTAGTGGTGCTACGCCGGTCTCAACGACAATGGGCCTGAAATCCTCTGGCGAGCGTCCATCCGCTGCGTAACGGTGGGTCGGAGAGAAGAGATGTTTTGATGTACGATATCTCAACTTTCGAAAAGAGTAGTCATTGCACAAGATTCATATGCGACTATCGTCGTGGTTGGATAATATCAGGGGTAAAGGACAACTCGCCGAACAACCACTTTCCACTAGAAGTACAAGGGGAAAATGTAGTAATCTACATATACAATATGACCTCCAATTGACATCACATTCTCACATTTCGCCAAAACGAAAAATGTCTCCATCATCAAGCCTTCGCCCTCTCCAATTCCTCGGCCCGTGCCCTCTGGACAGCAGCGAGTACTAATGCATGAACGTCTTTGCCTGCAGCCACAACCCCATAATTCACTCCCAGAGTCCTACCAAGACCAAAGTCAAGAGGCTGTCCAAGGGAATTCGTAATGAGCCCTCCAGCTTCTTTGACAAGTAGTGACCCCGATGCATGGTCCTAATAACATTAAGTGAACCATCGTAGAGGGACGCGAAAAGGGATGGATATAGCTAACCCAAATCTTCTCCCGGTACCCTGCTGTGGTCGGCATCCGCAGGTACACGCCTCCGTCCCCGCGAGCCAAACAACCATACTTGGTTTGACTGTCCATCTGTGTAGGTGGTCGAGTGATGCCCAGGAGTTCTGACACTCGCAGGTTGAAAGTCAGGTCAGCATGTGCAGCTTCCACGGACTCCAATAGGTTAAGCATCCCCGGAGCCACGGGAGGTATGACGATTGGAGTAGGATCCGCCCCGCTCATAGCCATCTGTATACACATGAAAGACTCGCATGAAAACGCGGAACGTGATAGTTGAACTGAAAAATAACCTGCTCAGCTCCTTGGCCCTTGACAGCCACAAAGATGCAGCCTTTCTGGCCTTCCGGTTCTGCGCTCTTCACGGGAAGGTTTGGGCACCCGATCATACCCAGTTTAACGTCACCGTCGACTATCAACGCAAGGCATACTGCATATTGTCCGCCACGCAAAAATCCCTTGGTTCCATCAATGGGATCGAGGGTCCATCTACCTGAGAGAGAGATGAAGAGAGAAGGCATATTTGCACCTTATTACCCACGTCCGAGACGACCACCTTGGTCATTGCCACGGTCAATGGCATCGAGAAGCTCCTCCGTCGTTCGTTCTTGGCCGGGACCAATGCCCCACTCAGCGTTGTCGCCGATGACTAGGTCAGCAGTGAGGGCTTCGTTGGCGAGTTCGACTATCCTGTTCCTGAGTTTGGCTGCTTCTTCCCGACGCAAATCATCTGCATCTTCTTCTCCAACGATGGGATCAGCGGGAAAGGCACGGCCAAGTATAGTGTTCACGACTGCCTGAGCAGAGTAATCGGCGACTGTGATATTGTTTAGTTACGACTACTGTACTGATATCGGCATGACCAACGCCGCTGCCTACGAACCTGTTACAGGGGATTTATCATGTTTCGTAAGAGTCTCCTGCTTGACAAGTTTGTTGAAGACCGCAGAGGTAAGTGCGCATGCGCGGCGGACGGCGGCGAGGGCGACTTGCTTTTCAATAGCGTACTGACGAGACATGACTGTGATCAGCGCCTACAGAGGGACTCTGACCCTACACAAGATCATATTGGCATGTCCGACGTCGACCGATATTCATTTCCAGCCAAGGCTCACGCAGCCACCGCATCAGGGATGTCGCAATCGAGATTTATACCCTCGCCCAGCGGGAGGATGGACTCTGGGGTGTTTCCAGCACTATGAAAACGCCAGTGTTCACGGAAGCTGACATTTTGAAAGGAGAACGTCAACTACCTCAAGGTATATAATCCAAATCGTGATATCAATTTACGAGAGAACCGTATCTGTAGAATCGTGAAACCCACGGTGAAGAAGGGGAGGGCAAGGGAAACAAGTGGGAAGGGCAATACGACGAAGCCCGCAGGTAATAGTGTAAAAACGAGGTATTGGAGTTGTCCAAAGTGAGGAAGAAAGTAGAAGACACGAAGGCGGGTATCGAGGGGCCAATTCAAAGTTCAGGGTGTGGACGAGAAGAGAAACCAAGTGTCCAGCATAGGCTTATCCCCACTCGCGCCGTCGATGACTTACATGATAGTCCTCAACAAGCCTCCAATGAACATCATCGCGCCAACGAGTCCACCGGCCCCATCCATAGTCAATGCGCTCGCCAACCTGGGCTTGCCAGCACTGTTGGAACTTCCGGAAGACTCGCTGGATGACCCTTGACTGCCGGTTGCCGAAGGTGCTGAGCCCGAGAGTGTGGTTGTGCCACTGATATCTGGACAGGAAAGAACGTCAATTCAACCCAGAGACAAGATGGTCTGGCCACCCACATTGCGAGAAGTTAGGCAAAATCGGACTTGGTTCCACGTACGGTTGGGTCACGTTCAGAGCCACGCCTACAGGGACGAGAGCCTTGAATGCGGCCTTAAGCTGGGGATAGAAGCTGATGGCTTCCGACATAGTGTAATTGTTAAGCTCGTGCGTAAGCATGATCGTGCCAGACTAGATTACATATACGACATAAGAAATCGAAAGTGGACAACAGATAGGGAACACGAACAGTTGCGAACGTTCCGTTTTGCATTCTTTGAATGAGGGCTTGGTAATTGCCATCGACGGTCGCCGTAGTGACGTTACCTGTGCCCACTTTCCAATCATTCGAGTCGTACTGCCAAATGACCGTGCGAAGGCCGAGAGCATTGGCAATCCAGCGAATGCGGTCGTCTACATCACCGAAGGGGGGCTGTGAAAAAAAACCAATTTCGCTTAATTTGGCATGTATTGAAGACAAGGTAACGTACCCTCCAGCAAGTGGGCGTGACGCCGACGACTAACTTGATGGCTTGCATCTAGCGAGGTTGAGCATTAGTGCTTGCATAGTGAGTGTCATACGTACAGCTGTGAAAAATGTAACATGAAGGCAAACGGTCCAGCTACGCACTGCTCATAAAAGGGAAGTGCACGTACTGTAGTAGAGCTCGGCAAAAGCTTGATCGTTCGTCAGCGAGGTCACTAACACCGGTGTGTCGTCAGTCCAGCAGCCCAAGGAGAAAACCGGGTACACGAACTGTACTTGTGAGACCATGTATCTGAAAAGCCGTGAACACACACCCCGGCCAAAGCGGCTGGGGCACTTACGAACACAAATTTCGTGGCCATCTGCGAGACCGCGCTGCGCCTCCAGAGGCCAATCCATGACGTTGCTTCCAATGTAGAACATGGCTAATGAGTAGGTTCAATTGAGTGACACGCAAGGAAATGGAATGCAAAAGACCCATCACGCACAAGCTTTTTGGTTTTGTTGGGACAAGTAGTCATAGAAGGCATTATGCGAGCAGTTTGGACCATCGTCGAACGCGTAACCAAGTGTACCTGGCTGTATGTGTCCCATGAGCAGTCATTCTTTCGATAGTCGCTGGCATGGCAGCAGAAGGCGGTTACTTGCCTCTGGTACGCCCGCTGTATCAGGCTGCAGCCCGGAAACTTTGGGAGTGGTGCATTGATGATAGGTCCACCAACAATCCGGATCCGATGAACTGTAGTTGAACCCTGTGAAATTTCCCGTCTCGGACTGAGGCTGTGTGCCCTTTGGAGCGATGTTTGGTATTCCCGACGAAATGCTGTTGTATTTGGCCTGCGCAGCTGTATCGTTGGAGAGGACGGTGGCTATGGTCCAAACGGTCGGGTAATTGTAGCGAGCGTTCCCTACAGGAGCATAGTAGTAAGCTGTACACTCCACATTTGGATCTGTAGAAGTGGGTTAGTAGAGCGTTGGGATATCATGCCAAAAACGGCATAAAAATGTAAGGTGCACGGGTGCAGACACGAGGTAACAGGAATCAGCAGAAAACAAGGATAAGAAAGCGAAGCAAGGTAGGCGAGCACCAGAGGACAAGAACGGTACCATATACAGATGTCAGCCGCAGCACTACGTCCGGACCTCGAGGCCCTCGCAACGGCGGGGATAGCGTGTATGGACCGAAACATGCTGCGACATGCCTGCACGCCGGGTGGTATTCTACGTGTACTGTGTCCGTACATGCGTGTTGAATGAAGAGGAAGGGAAGGGGAACAAGGCAAGCCTGCACAGAGAGAAAATTACTTGCCCGATATTTGAGCCTCTCCCTGTTCTGTGGTACGATCTTGGGCGTGGGTGGTGTGGGTCGCAGCGAGCAAGACGGTTGATACCCAAAAGAACGACGGTAAACGCATGTGTGTGGATGTCCCAGGCGAGGGAAAGAATGGATGGCTGATAGGCTGGGAGAGTCGGAAGTCCTCAGCGAGGGTGGTCAACGAGCGAGCCATTATTTATAGGACGTCAGCTATTTATAGAACCGCGGTGATCTGCCTCGTGTCCTCTATTTTTGTCGCGACATTTCAGCCATAAAGAGATATTTCACACGCATTTTAAACCCGATTCATACATAAAGGTTCACATATTTCACGAAAATCAGCCGTTCTAATGGCTGGTGCCTCAATACATGTCGCTTACAATCTTATTATAAGAGGACCGGTAAATATTTTTTTTGTTTGCTCTGCGGCTGACTCGAATACTGCTCAGATATTATCTGGAGGGTATTCCGAGAGCCAACGGAAGAGTTTCTTAGTATATCGCAGCTTCAAATCAATCCACCCGGATAGCGGAGGGCGCATCGTCTTATCAGCGACCGACGATCGACGCGTTTGATACGGCCGAAACAGCTTCTCATGTCCTGGTCGAGGCATTCTCGATGCTACGCGAATTTCCTCTGCGATTATGTAGTAGTCCTGAACCCGCGACGCAACCCATGCATGACGTTGTACATATGTCAATACTCCTAGCCCCGTGCTGGGAAACTTGGGCTTGGCCCAATGCCAAGCACAACTCAAAATGTTTATCTCGAGAGGTACATTTTGCGTCCGTTGGTCCTGGGAAATACCATGTTGTTTCTCATGTGTATTGACTGTGTCGAATGTGGCGGCGCCACATTTACCATTGGGTTGAGCACTTCAACCTGTTGTTCATTTTCCCTGCTCCTACCTTTCGGCTATTTGGCATGCTGTCGACGTCGCCTCACGCTTTCCGCACAAACTTCTAAATGGCACGGACCAGGCCACAGAGTCGCTATACACGCATCTCAAATTTTATAAAGACTTTCGCAGGGCAGACTTGAACACGGTACGCCACGCTCTTAAAAACACAACCAGTTATGTCTTACAGGGTTCCCGCATAACCATGATGTCCAGAACCCTATTTCCATACTTCACAAGGAAAGGTTAATAGGGCTGCAGCCAACATTGACGAGACCGTTCTGCAGAGTTAAAGTTGATCATCAGCTACATACAGAAACTGCCCGGGGAATGGTTGGACTTACGAAAGAGTCGCCCGTGCAGCAAGCCGTCTGCGATGTACAACTAGCACCCGAGCCCACACCGAGCGCGGTGATAGGACTGCAGTTTAGACCAACCTGACCAGTCACGCTACCAAGGGCCACACCCAGGAGCCCGAGGAGGGTGGTCACCGTGGACGAGCTAGCCTGTGGAGCGCCATGTTAGCCAAGGACTTACGCGACCGCTTTCACTTGTAGCCGACTTACGTCTTGCAGACTGTTGCAGCAGTAGATACTGCCGCTGTTGCACTGGCCATCCCGAACTTCGACGGGAGTGGCTGCCGCAAGGACAGCAAAGGAGGCGGTGATGACTGCTGCGAGGCGGGGGAACATTGCAAAGTATTGTGAGCTATGAGTAGAAAGGGAGACGTTGTCTTTTCTGCAGGTTCCAGCTAACACTCGATGGCTTTTATACCTTCAGACACTGCCTAGTCCTTTGATCTATTCAGTGCCCCTCTAGTTTCCACCTTGATCCTGTCCTTGTCATAGTCTCGAACGAATACGTCACTTGCCAGCACTTGACAGGGTCCATGGATACGCGGCAACAAGTTTCCGATCCCGCGACAATATCCACGGCCAAGGGCTTTGCTCACCGTTAACGGCCAGTGACCCCCTCTAACGTAAGATTCCAATCATATGACTAACTTATACTGGGGCGGGGAAGACCCCAAGAATTGATATTTTTCCAGTTATTGCAGGAAAGGTTAATAATGCGTCGGAGACGACATCCTCAGAGAGACAGCGTTCCAGGCACTGTCTCCTGGCATCACCCGTCCGCCGACTTGCGATGAGATCGGACATTGTATGTGCCTTGAAAAGTGAGCAATCCATCTCCGTTGTGCCGTATTTACACTGTAATATGGTTGGCTGCAAAAGAAGGTCTCAGTGTCGTATTTATTGATACTGACGGACATTAGTCTTTGCCGACGAGCTAAAAGGAAACAACTACTCCTGACTGACAAAGTTCCACAGAAAAGGGAATACTGTTCTAGCGAATGATACTTAAGTGGTCAGTGACCTTTCTACGTGGAAGGTTTTAATGCCGTGGCGCGACGATGAGGGTCACGAGGCGTCCGTTCCATACGCATTCCTTGTTCCCTGGAAAACACTATAGAAAATTGGCCAGTGAGCTACCAAGTCCGTTCTATATTGCTCTCTTAGCACCGTCGTTCGTGCCACGCCGTTTGGTTGCAACCGGAATGGTTTTCGTTGCGTCAGTCGACCTAGCGCCACTTTGGACCTTCGCTAAGTTGAGGCCGGTGGCGTCATAGAGACATGCGTATTATCAAGGCTCACCTTACTCCTTACATCTCACTTAACTGGCAATCAGTCTTGCTAGCTCCATTAATACGCTACCAGCAAATTACGGACATCGGCCTGGCCTTGGTGAATCCAGCAACGATATAGTAGCTTATCGTTCTTATCTCTTCCATCCAACTTAATATGTGAAGTCTCGTCATGTACCCGACACGTCTATTCTGAAGACAGGAATTAGAGAGAGCTCGGGCCTTGCCACCCCACAAGAAAAGACAATAAGCATCCCTAGAATCTCCTCCATGATACCTCTTTAGTATACGAGAATCTTCCGCTGATCGATATCGTTCGATCTATTTGAGAAAACCGAGATCGTGGGGGAAACGACTCCATGAGGTTGTTGCGACTCGTAACTAGTTCCGAAACCACAGGTGACTCACATATGTACGTGCTATACATACCTACTCCACACCATGAGTTGTACGCTCCCAAAGTCGTGGGGGGAACCTTGGGCTTGGCCCAACAACTCAAAAAGTTTGTCTCACATGGTTAGTCCTCAGGTAATTGCTGCGTCCATTGGCTCTTCACACTGGGGATTTTCATGCGTACCGACGGTATCGGTCCTGTGGCCGTAATCTTTACACTGCTCACTACTCTACTCCCATTTCTCGACTTGAGAGGCTGTCGCTTCGTACTTTCTGAAGGGCATGCACCAGGTTACCCAGTCACTACACACGGTTCTCGGATTCTCTTAATACCTTCGTAGGGTATACTTGAGCATGGTACGTCGCAGGCCGCACTCTCCACAACAAGACCAGCCAAGTTTCTACACGGATTCCCATATAGCTATGATATCCAGAACCCTATTCCCATACGTCATAAGGAAAGTTCGATAGGATGGCAGTCAACAGTGACGGTACCATACTGAAAAATTAAGACCGACCATCAGCTATGGCTGGTCTGGCAATAGTTGGACTTACGGTGTCGCCATTGCAGCAAGCCGTCTGCTGTGTACAAGATGCGTTACCGGCACCGAGCACGTTGATAGGAGAGCAGTCTAAACCAATCGGGCCATCCAGATTCTGCCGGCTGAGGAGGTTGCCATCCGAGAGCGAACTAGCCTGTGGAGCACCATGCTAATCAAGGATTTACGCGACCGCTTGCCAACTTACGGGTTGTACACTGTTGCAGCATTGGAGACTGCCACTGTTGCACTGACCCTGCCGAACCTCGATAGGAGTGGCTGCTGCCAGGACAGTAAAGAAGGCGGTGATGACTGCTGCGAGGCCGGGGAGCATTGCAAAGTATCGTGAGCTGTGAGTAGAAAGGGAGACTTTGTCTCTTCCGCAGGTCCCAGCTCACACTCGACGGTTTTTATACATTCCCCGACTCCAACGATACTATCCCTTACTTAGTGTTGGGGCCGTAACTCGGTTCGAGGTGGATCGAAGTGCACTTCATTCACCGCGAGGTCTGGGATACTCAAATTAGTAAAGCCTTCTATCTGCACCACACGAGGACTCAGGGAGTGCCAAGTCTCGCTCATAGTCTCTTCAGGCTAAGAGTGAAGGGAGGTGTAGTGGTCTATCTCCGAGCTTGACCAGTGGATTTGATGTTCCAACGAGTCAGATATTTGCCATCCATAGCACGACTGAGAGTATCACAGGAAGACGTCCTGCAGGTGTCGAGTACACCTGTGAGCCACTCTGCTAAGCAAGGTTGCTCGTGAGGACCGACAGGAAGATACATAAATGTGAGGAATGCATTTGTTCTTGTCCCGGAGTGGAACTACATGCTGAAGTTCACTCACATTCACTGCGGAAACAAGGTTCTGTCAGCACACCAGTTGAACAAGGCCCTTGAGTCCCTCGTGAAACTTCTATCTGCACACTCCAAGTGTCAGGCATGATTCACATCGTTGACACGGACAATCCAGAAGAGCTTACAGTAGGCTTTTCACGTGGCATTTTAAACAACGTCCAGAACACCATTCAGCGAATCGGCAGGTATCAGTAGTCTATATGGGCATCATGCCTTCAGGTGTGACAGGACAGCACAGAATCAACACGAGGCACGTTCATGTTCTGCCTAAGATACTAGCCATACCGTCATGTACACACACACCCGGGTCACATTCGTCATGACTTGTGGGAAGCGGTTAGAGCCCACGTTAGCACGGGTACTGTACTTCATTGGGCGATATAGCCACAACGAGGGGGGCCAGTCCCTGAATCCTGCTAAAAAAACAGTTCAAGTTGGAGCCGAAATGACTACCATGTGGCAGACAACCGCCACGAGACTACACTAGCAGTAAGCCAGTACATAGCTTCTGGCTTGGTGTACCGTGTCTTATTACTGGTCAGAGAAGGTTAGTAGCCCTAGCAGACGAACAAGTCGCCAACCTACCACTAACTTGCAAGCCTGCCTGGCACTGGCTGGCCCATCACTAGATGGCATCTGGGACTTGGTCACGTGGCCACACTTCGTGGTTGTCCATCATGGGTCGAACGGAGTGTGGCCAGAGATAACCAAGTCCCGGATGTCATCTAGCGGGCCAGCCAGTGGCTTGCTATTAGTAGTAGGTTGGCGACTTGTTCATCTGCTACAGCCACTAACCTTCCTTGTCTAGTGATTAAACATGGTTCTCCATGTGGGAAGCCTCATTTATGAATGCCCAGGTGAGGATTTCCGACTTAGAACTTGGTTCAGAGTAAGGCTTACTCCGTACGTTTTACTGAAATGATCGTTAGTTTCGCTGAGAATTCCGTTAACATGCTGCTAGGACATTGACCTAACCTTGTGCAGTGATATAGCAGCTTGCCATTCTCAACTCTTCTTCCGCGGAGTCTCCTTGTTGTGTACTCTTAGGAGTTGGGGTTTCTTACGGTCGGAACTTCGACTCAATGTACCCAGGTAGCGGAAGGCGCATTGCCGCGTGTCGACCTATTCCGTTGCAAGGAAAGATGGTGAGTACGAGCACCCCTAGAACCTCCGCTAGGCTACCTTCCTTAAATGACATCTGTTGATCGATTTGTTCGATGCATTTGATAAAATCGAGATTGTGTGCAAAGTGGCGCCCTTGCCTGGTCGATGCTGTGCAGATTCCCTCCATGACTTAGTCCTGAAAGGCCCGAAATCGTGACGCGACTCACACATATGTGATGCCGTGTTGTATATTATGTTACATTACTATTCCCACCGCCATGCCGGAAACGTGGGCTTGGCCGAATGCCACTTGAAGCGCAACCCAAAGTATTTACACATCCCACATAGTTCATCAGTTGACTCTGGGAAATTTCACACCTTTGGTGTTGTTTGTACAGGCAGCGTCTGTGACCACGATTCCATGGTTGAGCTTCATGGTGCTCATTTGCCTTGCTCCTATTTGGCAGGTCGCCGTTTTATGTTTTTCTGCACGAATTTCTCAAGGGCACGGACCAGAGCACACAGTTACTGCACAAGTATCTTGAATTCCATCAGCACTTTCGCAGGGCACACTTGAACATGGTACGCCGCATTATTAACTACACAAATTCCAGCATAGCTACGATATCCAGAACCCTATTTTCCATACTTCACAAGGAAAGGTTAATAGGGCTGCAGCCAACATTGACGAGACCGTTCTGCAAAGTTAAAATCGATCATCAGCTACATACAGAGACTTCCCGGAGAATGGTTGGACTTACGAAAGAGTCGCCCGTGCAGCACGCCGCCTGTGATGTACAACTAGCACCCGAGCCCACACCGAGCGCGGTGATAGGACTGCAGTTTAGGCCAACCTGGCCGGTCACGCTACCAAGGGCCACACCCAGGAGCCCGAGGAGGGCGGTCACCGTGGACGAGCTAGCCTATGGAACGGCATATCAGTCAAGGAGTTACGCGACCGCTTTTACTTGTAGCCAACTTACATCTTGCAGACTGTTGCAGCAGTAGATACTGCCACTGTTGCACTGGCTGTCCCGAACTTCGACGGGAGTGGCTGCTGCGAGGACAGCAAAGGAGGCGGTGATGACTGCTGCGAGGCGGGGGAACATTGCGAAGTATTGTGATTTGTGAGTAGAAAGGGAGATGTTGTCTTTTCTGCAGGTTCCAGCTAAACTCGATGGCTTTTATACTTCAAACGGCGCCTGGTCCTTTAACCTATTCAACATTGCTCTGACTTCTATATAGACCCTGTCAATAGCATATGGTTCTCAAACGGATACATCCCTTACCTATGCTTGACAGGGTGGATGGAGTTACGCAGCAACAAGTTCCCGATCCCGTGACAATATCCGTGGCCAAGGGCTTTTCTCCCCGTTCACGATTAATAACCCCTTCCTGCGTAGATCATATGACTGACTTGCTGCAGCGGGGAGGCCCCAACAGTTGATATTTTTTGAGATTATTGCAGGAAATAAACGACAATTATGTGTCCACGACGACAGCCTCGGAGAGACAACGTTACTGGCACCGTTCGTCCGCCGCCGACATGTGATGTATGGGCCACTGTACGTTGAAAAGTAAGCAACTATCTCCGTTCTGCCGTATTTGCACTGTAATGCACCGCGACACGCAACTGCAAAAGAAGGATCCAGTATCGTATTTATTGACACTGACGGATATTAGTCTTCACCAACAAGCTGAAAGGAAATGACTGTTCCCTGACTGGTACAGTCCGACTGAAAAAAGGAATACCATTTTGACGCATGGTACTTGCAAGTGGTTGGTGACCTTTCTACTTGGAAGATTTTTTAATGCCGTAGTGCGACGGCGCAGTGCCAAGCATGCCGGGATGTTCGTTCCATTCGCATTCCTTGTTCTTTGCAAAACACTGTAGAAGATCGGCCGGTGAATTGCTAAGTCCGCTCAATTTTAATGTCCCTTGATACCGTCGTCTGTGCCATGCCGTTTAGTCGCCAATTTGGCTAGGGGGGTTGCTTTTTATTGCAACTTGTGCCAGTCGACCTAGCGCCGCTTGGAGATTGGCAATATAGTACTCGACAAAGGAACGATAACTTCGGTGCGGGTGGCGTTGCAAGGACACGCGCATTAAGGTGCAGAATTTCTATCCCTGAGGGGCCCCTGTTTTCGTCTATTTTATTTATTTTATGAAAGCCGACACCGACCGTGGTGTAGCAAAAGAATCGGATATGTGTATTATCACCCAACCACCCCTGGTTACCAACTCGCGGGTTCATATGACTGTTTCTGAATTTGTTCTAATACATACTCCTGTGAACACCTATAGGAGTTAAACCCACACAAGTGTTAAGGATGGCGAAGTACCATGATATGAGACATTTCCTCTGATAACTAGCAGAATAACAGATGTAAGCCTCCTCTACCTCAAGGTGGTGTGTCTAAAACGGCCGGCGGGAACGGCGGACTACTGGGGAGTCTATGACTCTGCCAGTAGGGCATTCACACACTGGTAGAGGCAGAGCGGCCCACAGAGAGGGCCTTGGTTGGAAGTCATGCATGTATAGTGCGACATAGGGCTAGCCGCCCTCCTGGCACTTAAATTCAAATTTAATATATATAAAAATCAGCAGAAGTCCACAGACTCCGACCGCAGAACACAAGTGTGTACGTTCCAATTTCGGTGTATGTAACTAGATTATCATGGATTCCGGTTATTACGGGTGTTCATAATGCAATTTGTCACGGATCAGGAACTCCCGAAGAACCCGAGGGATAACTTCCCTTCCATCATACCTTCCCGGGATGACACATGTCTTCCAGGAACCTTGCAAACTCGTTCCTTTATCCCAACTCCAGCCTCTTCCAGCCGGCCAAGAACCACTCTCCACACGCCTGGCACCTCTGTCGGACCTCGGACACCTGAGCCAAGGCCCGTTGCTGAACTTCTTCCATCTAGGATGGCAAGCGCGGCGAACGCGACCGGGAGCCCAACGCATGTCGCCATCGCGGACGCTTTCGGTGTGCCGTAGGTGATCAACGTCGACGTATGTACCTCGGCCGACTCTTCCATTTGGGCCCCGTCCAGTTCCCCATCCAACGCGTGATCGGGAACAACGACGATTTCGTGTGTGAGAACGACCATATCCCGTTCGCCGGGAAGGTAGCGCAACTTATGAGCAAGCACTTGGGCGAATAGGTCGATCGGAGCAATAACTGGCGATGGTGGCACGGGGAGAGGGGAAATGTTGGCCGGAGATAAGGATGGGTGGGGTGGCATGATGCCCAACCACGTTAGCGAGTCGATAACCTTCTCGGCGATCTCTTTCCCGTGCCTTCCTTGTAAGATGTCGAATAGGGCGGCCTGGATGGAGTCATAGTCCCCGGGAACCTTCATTCCTAGACTGTGTTGGAGTGCGAAGCGGGTGAGATCGGTCCATCCAGTGAAAGGTACTTGTGAGTGCAGCGTGGGAGGAGAAAGAGAGAGGAGACCAATCGCTTTGAATGCGTCCATGAGGTCCGAGAACCCAGGATATCTACGGAAGGTGCAAACGCGTGAACGATGCGTCGTCGGCAGCGGTGCGACGTGAGGAAAGCACATCGAGATCGTTCGAGTCGGAGCTGACGCACCTCAGTGTTCCCCTCAACACGGTCCTCAATTTACCCAGATCACCTAGGCCATACGTCTCTACATACGGAAAACTGTCTCTGTTCGCAATGCCTTCAAATCTGAGAGCTGCGCCTTCCGGGACAGGCACATCAGGGAAATATCTTTGCAGAATGTCTTCAGAAGGGATCTCGACCACCTACCAGTGTGGAAAGAAAATTAAATACGTTAGTATGGCTGTTGACAGGGAGATAATCAATCGGATCATGAAAACCAGACAGTCTGAACGAAGCAAATAACGACGGCACAATTTACCTTTCCACCGAGCTTGAATCGTGCCCCGTTTAAAGCAGCACTCAATACGCCTCTCGGACTCCAGCTAAACTTGTAGCCTAAAGGAACACCGTCCCCTTGTGTCGACGACACGACGTCCGGGGCCGGCAGGCCACCACAGAAGCTTGTGAAAGACAACACACGCTTGTGCTCGCTGCGGAGGCGGGAGAGAAGGGAGTGCGCAGAACAGTGGTCGATACCTGGATCGAGTCCTATCTCATTAAGGAGGAGCACGCCAGATGATTCAGCTCTGGCAGATTTGGGTCGTCGTCTACTTATCAGAGACAAGGAACCTATGACCTACCGTTCGTGTAGAGCACGCATAGCAGGGGATATGTACGACGCCGTTACCATGTTCTTTCCAAGCCGAATGCACAGTTCTGCAACGGAAGGGTGGAATGGAACCGGAAGCAAGCTGAAGACATTTGATTCAGAATCAGCTGTCATTGAATGCATGCACATATGCCGCTGTCTACTACAGCTCGAGCTAGTTGGGTGATGACATACCTTATAACAATGTCAGCCTGTTCGATGAGCCGTGCCATTTCTTCACTGTCATTGACGTCCAGAAAACGTGCATGAGTATTGGGTAAGTGTCGAGTAAGGTCCTTTGCTTCGTCAATAGAATTACTCGCTGCAATTGTAAGGATTCAAGGTGAAGGAAACCGGTATATGCGATATACAATACACATATCATACAGGTGTATGCATGCAAATGCGAAGCGGATGAGACAAACAAGTCCGTGCAGGGTATAACGGGGAGCACTACTGACCAACAATCAACTCAACGTCTCCCCGTTTAGAGATCTCGTCGACGGCAGGCCCAGCCACCATCCCACTCCCGAGGATTAACACCTTCTTCTTGTGTGCCGCATTCTCAGCAGGTGCCAGCCTTGTCGATGAGCTCGTAGTATGCGCTGTGGACGACGCCGAGGCTGAACGCCACTTCTCCACTGGATCCCTCAACCACTTATGTTTCCCCACCAATTGGCCCTCTCTTGCCACAGTAGCACGCTCCAGTGCCTCTTCGTACTGATATTGTTGTTCTGCACTCGCACCCGCACGATTTCCGCGATACCCACGAACAAGCGCCCTCAAATACGGCATCAATACGCCACTGAAGTGGTTTGATGCGTCGAGAGGTAAGCTGGACGGAAGAATGTCAACTGACATAATATGCACAGCTGGTAGATGTGGCGGAAGGAAGGCCGGGCGGTGCTTAAACACTGGTTCGGAGAGAGTGGACGCTTTGGGCATGAACTCGAGGCCACCCTGGAAGAAAAAGACAGGTAGCATTCAGTACACGCCGCAGATGCTCGGTGGATGATGGAAAACGAAAATACTTACTTCAATATCGCAGCTAATATCTCCAATGGTTCCGAACCTCGCAGGGCCGATCTCAGCAGCACGATTGAGTGCGACCGTGAGGTGCTCGTTGGTCATCAAGCGGGGAAAGCCTGGAAGCCAACCAACACCGTTCAAGAACAAGGTGAGGTACGGAGCAACCTAGGTAGAGAATATTGTAACTGCTTGGTACACAGAGTGACTCGCATTACCTCAGTAGCGAAGTCGGATCTGTAAAGGGATGGATTTTGGTAGTAATGAGACCGACTGTATTGACCTCTGTCCGTACGAGAGAGGTAGTCCTCTGGTGACGCATGTACTAGGTATACCTGTAAGATATCAATTTAGTTTGCCCCGGAATAGTGGCGGTCAGGGTACCTTGCGCAAATCCGTCTCTGTGAGATTCAGTTACTTCATGACAGGGCTCATTGAATGTGATGAACCTACCAGGGTTACCAACGAGCGAAGGCAGGTCCTTCACGCCGACTTTGACGATAGGAAGTTCCTCGAGAATCGATAAAACGCCCTGCGAAACCTGCCCATTTCTGTCACAACTCGTTAACCTATCAATAGCACAGTTGGATGCTTGATAAATTACCCAGTAAGTCCTATAACGAACGGACCTAGTGGCTTCGGTGTTCCATCCTCAGAGATCCGCTGTCCAATGGTGCGCAACGTTGTGCGGAGTGACGGGATCGAGGGGTGAGTATGCGGTCGTGGTGTGTGCTACGTAGAGATGTTGTAAATCGGGTCCGGGCATTATTGCTTGTTTAACTTACCAAGAAAGGAGAGGCTACACCCATTTCAAGGTGTGCATGAGCAAGTGCAGACAGTGACTCTAATGCGCCGGCGACTGGGGGTTCGGTGTGTTGTAAGGGCGAGTGCGATGGATAGGGGCGGATCGTTCTTACCACCAGCGAACCATCCGAAGCCGACGGTTCTTTTGCCGTCAGAACCCGTGAGAAGCTCGTAGTCTATCAATCTCGGAAGTGTGGGGAATTGTGAGTCATTTTCGCCAAGGAAGCGCGACAATAAAGGCATATTGTATGGTTGGCCTTTGGTCGTATGAGAGAACATAAGGTGGGTACGGTGGACGTGCAACCCTGAAGGTTGGGCTGCAGACACCGGAGATGTGATGAGCTCATTCAAGGGGGTTTCCTTGATCCCGACGATGATATGCGCTGGTTCGAGGGTGGGGTGGAGTTTAGCGCCGGCCTGTCAATAAAAGAAGTGGCCCCGTCAGTTTGAAAGGCTCGTCAACATGAACAGACCAAAACGGAAATTAATTTGTTTGTACAGGATCTATCGTTATTTAGTATAGTAGTAGAGGGAGTGCCAACCTTGAGGAAGTGGTCCACGTGGAAGACCCTCCTGTCACAGGGTTGTACGAGGACGTCCACGCCGTCTTGCTGAACGAGCTCTTGGACGGCGTCAGGTGTGAGTGGACATCTGCGCTCCCAGATTCTGGAAGGGTCCTCTCGTCGAATACCAATGGTGAGTTTAGGAGGTGCGAGTGTTGTGAGGGACCGTTGTGTGGCGTGCTTGAGCAGCCTGCCAGACAGGGTCCTTGGAGAACGACGTAGGCCGACAGCAGACATAACCGATGAGGAAGACAAGTAACGGCGCTAGTGGTCATGCGGCTACATGCTTTAAAGTACTCAGCTAGGGTGCCGGTGAATGGAGGAGAAGATCCGCCCGGACTGGGGTCCTCTCATCCATTGCCGGGAGGACGTCAATATGAAACTAGGGCTTTGATGCCACAGCACATTTCCACGACACGTAACAAATGGTTCCATGACCTGGTATACCAGTCGGTCCTCCTATGAATACGACGACGCAGACACAACCATCGGATATGGTGTAACGGCTAACATGGCTGTCTTTCAACCACTCCAAGTGGGTTGTACACAGCAGCCCCGGGTTCGACTCCCGGTATCCGAACTTTTTGGTGGCTTTTTCTTCTGCGCACGACGCTGACGTAATACACCTAGTAAGAAACAAAGTTTGCAAGGCCATCGTCGAGTCGGCGACATGGCACGCCTCAAAACAGAGAAACAAAAACCAAAGACTTCCCAGAAAACTCAGGAAAAGAAGTCGAAGAAACCAAAATCAAAAGATGTGTCCGAGACATCCAAATCAACAGCCAACTCTCTTCAGTTCGATGCATCATCGCGTTGGTACGACAATGTACCCCCTCTGCAGCCCATGGCCTTGAATGCTGCCGCTCTGACACCCGAAAAACTCTCCTCTCTCCTGAATCGTGCGACGTCACTGCATGCCAACGTGGCCAACGCGTTTCAGTCAACTTCCACGGTGACATCGTCCAGTTCCGACTATAGTTTCCTCCAGAATATACTGCAGACCGGAACGCTGTCAGATCGTCTGAGTGCACTCACTCTACTCGTCCAGAGCAGTCCCTTGCACAATACTAAGGCGCTCGAAGCTCTTAAAAGCTTGGCGGAACGGGGTAAGGGCAAAGGCGGAAGAGGTGAGAGTCTCAAGGCTTTGCGTTGCGTAGTGGATTGGTGGGTCGGCGGCGGGGCACCCGATCGCAAGCTAAAGTAAGTCCCTCTTACCCCCTTTCGTTGAGCGAAGCTGTATCACTCATCCGTAGGTACTTCCGGGACCAGCCTCTGTCTCATCCCGATGTCAATGATCGGCATCTTGTGATATGGTATTTTGAAGACTGGTTGAAGAAGTATTTCTTCTCCGTTTTACAAATCCTCGAGGTCCGTGTCAAACACTCCCAAAATAATGATGGCTCCAATCTGCCTATAGATGCTCTCTGCGGATCCACTTTCATACGTTCGAATGCAGGCTCTCTCCCTGGTCTTCACTTTACTGAAGGAAAAACCTGAGCAGGAACAAAACTTGCTCCGACTGCTCGTCAACAAGCTCGTACGTTCCACATACCACCACTGTGTACAACCGAATCCTTACATCCATCCACGTCCTTTTCACTTTTCAGGGGGACTCCGATAAAACGATATGTTCCCGCTCGTCGCATTACATCCTTCAACTTCTCCAGGTACACCCGTCGATGAAAGCAGTGGTTATTCGTGAAAGTGACATCACTCGTTCCTCCGGCCGGGTATATCGACAAGCCGCAACAGCACCCCCTCCAACAAAAAATACGCACATACGATTCAACAAAGATGGATCGGACCCTAAGCCAAAACCGCAACCAAAATCAAAATCAAAAGCAGACCCTACCGCTAAACAATCGGTCAACGAACACGCACGCTACTACGCTAGCATTACCCTCAATCAGATCATGTTCCGCCCAAACGAAAAGGACGTCGCAATGCAGGTCATTGGCGTGTATTTCCAGCTGTTCGAAGATATCCTTGGTGAAGGAAGATCGGCGGAGGAAGAGGATGATGATGCGCGCTCCGAAGTATCCCAGGCTCGTGATAAATCAAAGCCGAAGCGGAAAGGCAAGGAGATCGTGGGAGAGGGTGGATTTACCGAATTGGAAGACTCCCGCTCCAAACTACTTTCAGCTATCCTCACCGGAGTGAACCGCGCACTTCCGTTTGCCAAGAATGGTGCTACGGATTCAAGGTACTCTTTCAACGTCTGTATTTGATGTGATGTGTTCGCTCATGAGAGAAACGAAAAGCTTGGAAAAGCACATCGATACTTTGTTCCTTCATCACGCACAAGTCCACGTTCAACATCTCCCTCCAAGCTCTCGTTCTTATTCAGCAAATATCCTCGACGCTCATCAATCAGTCCAAAGCATCTCCTTCCAGGTTCTTCTCAGTCTAAGAGTATAACAGACCGGTATTATCGCGCTCTATACGCATCCCTGTATGATGGACGACTCGCATCGTCGTCGAAACAAACAATGTATCTGAATTTACTGTTCAAATCCCTCAAGGCAGACTGGCAATGTGGAACGCGTCAAGAGTTTCGTCCGCAGGTTTGTGCAGGTGCTGGTCAGTGGGGGTGCTGGCGGCAATGAATTTATCGTTGGCGGCTTGTACCTCCTTGGAGAGGTGCGTATCATTTACTGCGTGGAACGCTAAAGCCTCTCATTTTCCTACAAGATCTTTAACACACTCCCTGGTTTGAGAAACTTGATGCGTGGGACGCAGAGCGCGTATGAAGGCGACACGTACGATCCTCGAAAGCGCGACCCACAATACGCCCATCCATCTACTTTTCCGATGTTTGAACTCGTGAGTTCCACACTCCATTCTCGACCGTGACCATAGGGTTTATATGCCATACAACATAGCTACCTCTGATGCATCACTACCACCCCACGGTCTCATTACACGCCCGCCAACTTCTCACATCTCAGCCGATCACCTCTGCCGCAGATCTCAACCTCAATACGCTTTCCCATTTCCTTGATCGATTCGTGTACAGGAATCCAAAGAAACTGAGACCTAAAGGAGCGAGTGCCATGCAACCGAGTGCGAGCGCTGCTGACGGCGTGAGTGTCAAGAAGACGAAAGGAGAAGTGGAATGATGACGTCTTGCCGAACGAAGAGAAATTCTGGAAGAAGAGGGAGGAGGATGTGAGGGTTGACGAAGTGTTTTTCCACCGATACTTCTCTCAGAAACACAGACGGAGTAAGGTGACCAAGAAGGAAGGAGAGGAAGAGGGTGATCAAAGTGATCAGAGTGACGAGGGCGAAACGGAGTCTGATGAAGAGCTTTCACAGGGGGGATCTGTCACTGGGGGTGATTCCGATGTGGAGGAAGAAGGAGAGGAGAGTGAGCTTGACGAGAAGGCTGTATGGAAGGTAAGCATAGTTTTTATGTTAAGCTCTTGCGTAGCTCATGCGAGCCATTACTTTCAGGCGATGAAGGCGACTATGCCAGCAATGGAGGGCGACGATGAATTACCCTCTGAGCTCGACGACGAGGACGACGATCTCCCATCCGAGCAGGGTGAAGAAGAGGACGAAGATCTCTTATCCGAGTCGGACGAGGAAGATCTCCCATCCGAGCTGGATGATCAAGAGGACAAAGACATCTCATTCGAGCAGGACGACGAGGACGACGAGGAAGTCCCATTCGGGCAGGACGACGAAGAGGATAAAGCATCGGACGGGGGCGACTGCTGACACACCCGAAGATGCCTTTTCCCTCGCAGAGGCCTCTGACGACGACGACCTCTTGGCCGTTGATGACGTCCATGGACTGCTCGAATATGACGGGTCAGGCGCGTCTGCAGAGGACGGTGAAGGAAATGACGAGCCGACCGGATTTGGGGGAGGTAGAGATAAGCGAAAGCGGAAAGGAAAGGGCGAGGATAAGGAAAGGAAGCGGAAGAAGCGGAAGACGTTGCCTACGTTTGCAAGTTATGAGGATTATGCGAAGATGATTGAGGATGGGCCAGAGGACAACGTGTAATCATGACAGATGCTAGACTCCTCTGTGCAGACCTTACTCGTAGTAAAGCAAGGTCAATTTGAACTTGGAGCCCACCCTATAGCAACGCTGTGGAAGCTTTGGATGTTTTCGGCTTTACTACGTTCTCTTCGTCCATCACGAACGCTTCACGTTCTTTCAAACACATGCCAAGAAGCTTGCGTTCAGATAACCGTCCTTGTGGTTTCTTGCGCGTGCCGACACTCTCAGGCTATACACGACGTAAAGTCATGGACGACCTTCGGACGAGATGGTGCTTATCTGCCTCATGGGCGAGTTCTGGTCCTTGCATTGTCGTTCACTCGCAGACCTTCCGCCTTGAGCGAAAGCCAAGTCACGGATCTTGGAGCCTGAAGTTATCCTCTGCGGCACCCCGTGCATGCCTGGTCAAGGGAATGGCTAGCAGATTCCGTTGCAAGTTACGCGTTTTGCGCTGCTTGCAGTAATACTGCTACTCTGGCCGCAATTCGCGAAATTCACTCAATGTCCGTCTTCGTTCGATCCCCGGATACGGGTATCCACATCATGGGTAGCCTATCAGATTGGGTGCAGCGTGATTTACTGCAAGGGTACCATGTAACGTTGCATTGGGTACATTGCGTCGGTTGGGTCACCTGACACCCAGGCTGTATCACGGTGCAAGGACATTTACATTTGTGTTCTGTGGATAGGTCCCGTGAGGGGGCACGTTTCTGAAAGGAGGTACGGCCTTTAACCCCAGACCCATGGATATCGCGGAAATGATAGCCAAACAGGTCTTAAAAGTCACCCTATCAAGATCGCCATCATCCATGCGTTAGACGTGTGTAGGTCTTGATGCTGATATAAGCGGAAATGACCATTCTCCACAGCACGCCAACATCCATCGTGTACTTCTGAAATTGGAATCCCTCCGCCATGCTCTTACGCCCTCCTGCGTTCAACCACCATCCTCTTAGAAGCGATGAGCGGCTTCATGCAGTGGAACGGTGATCAGGGCCAGGTCTTCAACCCATGGACGTCACTGCACACCCACTCTCCGAAATCGCATGCTGTACGCGAACTCAGTAGTGATGCACAAGCACGCCTGAGGTGTTCCGCGACAGCGAACACGCGAGCCACCGAGGCATACTCATACAACCAAGCTCCAGGTGGTCACCCCAGTTCGACTACTGACTTACATGCAGACAAAAAGAATATTTATCCGCGATTTCGTGACAATTTGACTGTGAGTTCTCTAGCAGGCTCGTGTCGGAAATGACATACGTGTCCAAACAGGGCCCTTCACCGAACACCGAGTCGGGTTCACCCCGGATGTCTTCACACAGTCACAATTGCTATACGGAACTTCAAGAACAGAACACAGAATTGAAGGGAGCATTAAATATTCAGCGCCAGCAAATCACCGAGCTCCGTCTTCAGGTGTCTTCCCTTCAAAGGGAAGTAGTAACTACAACGTGGGTACTCTTCTTGTGTAGGTCAAGGTATTTCTGACAATCTCCGCGGCAGCGCTTCATATGAGCAACTACTTGCGAGAGTCATGTCATCGAACAACAATATAACTCGACCACTTTCCTTCCAACCCTTCTTCCGCATTTTAAAATTTGCACGTGCAGCAAACTCTCATCTTCCCACTTACCAGCGGGAGAATTACATTGGTCAATTCTATTGGACCGAAGAGAGTTTCGAGAAAGAGCGACAACGGCTTTCGGGTTTGACTGTGCTTAGGGATGAACATTCGGGCCCTTTGTCGTTTCTCGTAGGGGAAGACGGTGTCGTGGTATCTACCAGGCGTCAGCAGCAATTCCTCCGTTTCGGGCGCGTACTCTACAACACTCTGCTAAGGTACGAGATGGCTCCAGGCGATTGGCATGATATCGATGTCTACGCACTCGAGTGGTTCTGTCTGGCTATTCGCATCAAATACGTCGAATTTCGTTTGTGCGACGAACATTGGAAAGCTGAGGCTTTTGGTGCCGTACACTACGCCAAGTGGTGTCAACCCGCTAGAGCAGCCTTGCGAAGTTCCTTCTCTGAGTCGGAAGCTGTTCGAGCTCAAGACGCACAGGAGGCCGACACGAACGCTCCGTCTCGAACGGAAGAAGTTCAGCTTGCGCGGCGTACTTTGGACAGTAATCCGGAAGTGCGGGAGCGCAAGGAGGTTGCTGTCCAAGTTACGCGGCCATTAGGCGGCTTTGCCAGTCCAGAGATAGTCGAAGGCACCCGTGTAGGTGCTGTCGACCCTTGGACGGGAATCGGAAACACGAGCCTGGTTAGCGATTTCCCCTTAGGTAACTCATTGAGCAGAACATTAGGAATATCCTCACGTCTGATTCTCCTACAGTGCTCGAAGAGAAAGGTGATCTAGATGATTTTTTGGGACTTGCAACTTCTCCCTCCTCGGCAAGTAGCTGGTTCGCGCTCGCAGTGCCTAACGTGAATCAGCCGCACCCTGCCCATGTCTACGCGGAAGATCCACCAGGTAGGAGTACTTAGTTTTGCAGTTACAGAATATGTTGACACTTTGTTGGCTTTTGAAGACTTCTTTGAATTGAGAGCACAGGAGCAGTCGCGTGTAGTAGCGACTTCAAAGCTGGTTAAGGAGAAACGCCAACAGGTGGGTTTGATTCACAGTCTTTCTTCATACTTGTAAACATGCGATTCTAGTTTGATGCTCTCAAGAAAGAAATTACGTATAAGGCCAAGCCCCGTGGAAAAGAGAAGAAGCAGTATCATGTTCAGACCAGGCGGGCTCTTGACGACGTTATTTCTTCGTGTCTGGCCGACTTTGAGAGGGACAAGGCTAGGCGGAATAAGGGTACGGTTGTCATTTCACCCCTCCTCTTATTCTTCCTATTGAGCGAGGATGCTGGATAGCTAAGCGGAGAGTAGCCGCGAACGACTGCCAAGCAGAGAGGAACCTTCAGCAAGCTACATCAAGTCTCGAGGTGCATGAGCATAGGGAGCAAAAAGCATGGGAACAGAGACCAGAGATACGACGGCACCTTGATAGCTTGGTCAAGTATGTTGACCACGTCGAACGAGCTTATCGCAAGGAGGAACGCGTTGTTCTTACTCGCCAGTTTTCCGAAGAGCTGGCCGCCAGCACAACCGAATCCTCGACGAAATCCGATCCTCGCGCGAAGATGCTACGGTTATCGGGCATGTTGCCAGACTTTGACTCATATCACGCCGTAGTCATGGGTCAAAGAGTGAAGGAACTCCGGAAGAAGAGGGCAGAAGCGGCACAAAAGATCAAAGAAGAGAAAGAGGCTAGGGTGCGAGAGAGACGCGAACGTGAGGCCCGGGAGAGATCGGCCCACATGGAAGCGGTGCTACGTCAAAGGCGGGCAGCCAGTGAGTTAGCCAGTGTGATGTTCGCAAAGCGTCTTACGTTCACTTATAGAATCATGGAATGCGCAAGAGCAACAATCCGCGAAACAACAGCGTGAAACGGAAAGGAAGCCTGAGCACGGGTCTGGCACCATACCTAGCAAAGCAGTGGAGAGGTTGTCTGGAGCAGAAAGTACGGCCCCGAAGCCTCGACCTGGCGTGTCTGCAAAGCCGCGCATGCAACAGAAGTGGGAGAGAACATCTGTTCCTGATACGCAACCGATATCAACGAACGAATGGTATGAAGCTGGTGGTGCGGGCCACAAGTCTTCTCAGGGGGTCCTAGAGCCACCGCCAAAATACCGACCAGGCATGTTCGGGGGGCGGCCAAAACTTCCAGTGCCAACTCAACCCGCTGAGAAAACTGATACTCAGGCTGAAGCAAGGACAAAAGCTCAAACAGAGTTCCAGTTGCGGATGAAGGCTCGGTTGGAGGCTCAGGCTAGTGCCGCCGCCAAAAGACGGCGAGAACTAGAACATACAGTCGCACTTGAAGACACAGGAAAGAAAGGCCTCCGAATGGAAGCCAAGCAAAGTTCATCCCCATCAATTTTAACCGTCAAGAATGAGATTCCTGGAGATGTAATCTCAACTGTTCCTGGTGCTGGTTCTCGCCACACTCCCGGTGCATCCTCCCCATCAACACTGTTGCCAACACCCGATCCTGTGACTCATAAACGTGTAAGCGGGTGGCGGTTGTCCACTTCTATGCCGCAGGAAGGGGCACCTATAGAACACTCGGGTACACAAGGGTTGGTGAAGGACGCTGGTGTGGCGTTCACGCACTTAGAAAAGTCGCCGCGAACTCCAGTACCTATTGCGTCACTCCGTGTGGGAATGCAACCGCCTACAGGTAAATTGGTCGGCAACACTACCAACTCCACGTGGCAGCCGGGAACTGACGACCCGTGGACGGACCGCTTCCCATCGGCGAGTAGGGCCTGGAGACGCGGACTCCAGGTGAATCCTCCTGTACCACAGCCCACAGTGGTCAAGGATACCAGAGAGGCATCTCTCGGACAGGAGTCTCGTTCCAAGCGCTTGACACCATCGCACGAAGTTTGGAGGCCGGGGAAGCGACAGTAAAGAATTGGGTGTATTGAAGATTGCCGTATTGAATCTTTACGTGTGTTAGGTTACGATCTGTCCATGGTTACTTTCCTTTTATCTGCTACCATATGGAGCCGTGTTCTTGGGACAGCGTGGCCCGCAGGTTGGGCTCATTGCTTCACAGGCAACTTATACAATTTCTCTCCTTCGCGGCGTGAGGCTATAACATATAATCATGATATGAAATACACTGATAAGAGTTCAAGTAGAGCTTCTCTTCCTCAACAGGATCGTAGTGGTAGGATCCGGATTAATGAAGATTCCAAACTCGGCAGTCTTGCAGGACGTCGGGGAATTGACGTCGAGTTTCAGGTCGTATGATGATACGATATGAGCGAGTATTGTCTTCTGAATGACGGCTGCAGCAAACCTGCCCGGACTGCGCAATATCCAGTGAGTAAACGAAGAGTCATATCGATACGGACTTACCAAGCATGTTTACCGTGCCCAAACGCCAGGAAATTTGAGTTAAGAGAGACCAACTGCTGCTTCGTGTCATTTCCGTCATTACGGAGTCGAGTAAAACGGAACGCGTCAAAAGACTCGGGCTTTTCGTAAAATTCCTCGTCACGGTGAATAGCGCATGACGGAGCAGTAATGTAACATCCTCTAGGGACGACTCTGCCATCCGAGAAAGTGAAATCTTTTAATACTTTCCTCAGCATGACCACTAATTGCAAATCAGACAGGCTTAAATGTTTAGAAACATATGTGCTCACAGCTGCTCAGACCGCCGAGCCGCTGACTCTCTTTCAAGAAGCTGTCGATTTTGTACATCTTGTCTATCGCAGCTTTCGTCCAGCCGTCTTGGTGTACTACTGTGTCCACCTCTTCGCGGAGAGACGCGAGGTTTTCCGGATGTGCCGCAAGATTATATATCGCATGCATGAGAGACTGAGGAGTGTCATGTCGCAATCAGAAGAAAGTAATGTCAACCTCACGCTCGCAGTTGCCTAAGATCCAGGATCAAAACGAGAACTTTGCGGGGAGACAAAGTAGAAGATACCCACATGGACCGAAGCGAAAACCATGGACAACATTCGTCGCGTGATTTCCCATTCGGTGTTTTCGGTGCCATTGTCAATCAACCACTGAAGAAAATCGTCCTGTCGAAATATATGAAGTAGTGATGATTCGATAGCGGATGGACTGACTGGCACGTTAACCACTTCTCCACTACGAACACGGTTCGCTACTTTCTGGCGCTCCCTGATGATGGGACCTAGAAAATCTACTGCCCGTCCAACCTGATTTCTCGTCGATGTAACAAAAATTGCAACTAGCCTAAAGACGATGATGTCATTTGAAGATGGAAGGGCAATCAGCGATAGACTCACGGCCACGTGAATCTAGGAAAGAGGTCCATTTTCGCCGCTGATACCATGGCATCAATAGCGTATTGAAGGCCAAACTCCAACCAGTCGGGGTCACGACCTAGATGCTAGAGATAACCCCTGCTCGCGATCACATAAACTGAAACTAAACGAACACAGGGGAAGTCCAACAAAAATCCGGTTGCTTGCCCTAGAAACTACTTTTCGGGTGGCCTCCAACACCACCACGGGCTTCCACTCTGTAGAACGGCGGTCACTAGTGGAAAGCGGGATACGGAATCATTGCCCTACCGTCATCCTGAGAAGAAAATATCTCACCCAAGGCGACCGATACCTCGTCTTCAATGATTGGATACAGAGTGAGTAGCTTGCGGTTGAGCTGCGTCTTAATGATCGCAAAATGATATGGTTCATTTGCCACCCGATGGCCCATTGTAAATGCAAATTTGAAGAACTGTAACCATGGCATCATGAGATACTGAACACGACCAAAGCCCGCGACGTTTTCACATCGTTTGTACCCTCGACTGCAGATAACTGGTCATCTGGGGCCATCCTGACTTCGTCGAGCAGCTTGCTACCGCTGACGACTACTATCCAATTATAAAGCATTGGAATCTTGAATGGTTCGTTTTTATACTGTTTGTTGGAGTCAAAAGAGCCACGAAATTCCCCTGAGTGCGGCGCACTTTGTTGTAACCTTCTTGAATGACCTCGGACGTGCCATATAAATTTTTTGTGGCCGACCACCAGGAGTTAGTCGACCCAACAGTGGGAATTGCATTAAGCTTGACAACGACATCAGGACAACAACTGGAGCATCAAGATGATAAGCTCACTTTTCGAGATTGCAAGAACAGTGGGACGGCGATGATTCCAGCCAAACTTGCACTGACAAGAAGACAGGTGCCTTGAGACGAATACATGACAGCCAAAGGACGAACCTACATGACGAGGAGGGGCTATATACGGTCTTTATGACCTAGCCCAGCGGTATTTTGGTTCCGAAGAAATGCCATATTCCCGCGATGGATCGCACTCTTCTATGATCTGTGGGTTACTCACCAACAATCATGTGTGCTCTGTATGGAAATGGAACCAATAGTTGATAGCAAGGTCCAGATTCGAACGGGTTACATGTGGCCATTTTGTGACCAGTACATTCTGCTGAGGTCATGTGTGAGACGATAGCCGTCGGAAGGAATCCTGCTAATAAATGTCAATGATGTTGTAGGAACATCTATAATGCCGCGGACCTGTGCCTTTGTCGTTCGCATTGGGTGCTGAGCGGCAAAAAGCATACGCCGAAGGGGAGTCGAACCCCTGCCGCTTGCTTGGAAGGCAAGCATGATAACCGCTTCACCATCGGCGTGGCACAACGAAAGAATCCTATCTACTCATGTTCCCTGCTTAAGTCAAGGTCTGTACTAAAGACAGGACGGCAGAGACGCAGTGCAAGCACATCACAGACGATGGCAACCACACCACCCACTGCCAAGTACCCAGGTTAATCTATTGCCTTCCGCCAGTGCAACTTCCTGCCTAATGAATTTTCTCAGCGAAAAATCATGTCTTGAGGACATTCAGAACACTGACTCACACTCTACATTCCAACCAACGCGATAAGGTCAGTTCACTACCCAGAATGCTTCCCTGCACGAAACCTTACCGGTAAGTAGCTTCAAGTTATCTTACTTGCTGGTTCCGAAACACCTTATCGTAATGATACGGATCGCGAGCTTTCCTTTCGTCAAGAGTCCAACTTCTTCTACTTGTCGGGCTGTGCCGTTCCTGGATCATTCTTCCTCGCTACGTACCACCCAGACAGTGCTGCGGTAAGCACGACGTTGTATGTACCGAAACCGACACTCGTGGACCTCGTGTGGTCTCCCGCACCACCAACCCCTTCGGAGGCTCTTGCAACCTACGATGTCGATGCCGCTTTCTACGAAGTCGAGCTTGTCAATCATTTAAAGTCTCTCCCTTCTGATGCTCTAGTTCACATACTTCCACGCACGAGAGAATTCCCCGACCTGGGCGACATTGGAGGTACTTTCACGGAAGAGCATCTCCTACCAGCTCTTCATCAGACAAGGCTGATCAAGGATGCCTTTGAGATTGCTCTGATCCGCAAAGCCAACGAGATTAGCTCTCGGGCACACGAGGTAGTGATGCGAGTGCTAGGGTTGGCAGTCCAAGGAAAGATTAAACAAGATAGTGGGCATGGGAACAAGCGTCCGCTATTACCGGCGGAGTGGCTGATAGAAACGGAGGCAGAAGCAGAGGCAGTGTTCGTGGCCTCGTGCAGGAGGGAAGGGTAAAGTTTTCATATACCAGGTTTTTCTGGTCTTACATTTTGTCGTGTTTTAGAGCATTTCATCAAGCATACTTGCCAATCGTTGCTGCTAACGACCGCGCTGCGACGCTTCATTACTGTTGCAATGACAAAGCCTTTGCGTGGGGCCCTGTCACGGATAAGCTCGCACACAATGGCGGACATCTCGCCTCCTTACATCTGAGCGGGAACGTGGAAGTGTATTGGCACCCCAGGTCCTACTGATTGACGCAGGGTGTGAATGGGAATGTTATAGTTCCGACAGTAAGTTCCCGTCTCTTCCCCTCGAGATCATCCGTATCGTCAAAACTATCAACACTTGGAGCTGACATGATATCCTTTACACTTTGTCTCGACTGGCCGTCCATTAATCAAACTTTTCCGCGTCACACATGCGATGCTATGAGCAGTCACGCGCACAATGCCAGTTGGTAATGGAGGAAAGTTCACCACTGAGGCGAGAGCTATGTATGACCTTGTATTGGAGATGCAACAGGTCGCTCTACTTTCCATCTTCGAATTAGAATGCTCAAATTATTTCCAGGAGTCTCTCGCCATGCTTCGTCCTGGCGTGCATTGGGACGATGTCCAATTACGGTGCCATGAAGTCCTAGTAGATGGTTTCCTTCGTCTGGGAATCTTTCGCAGCCCTGGGGATTCACGTGGTGCGTTCTCGGAAGGGTCAAATTCAATCTTCTCATTAGCCAACTCACGCACATTGTGAATTACAGCAACAGACTTGAAGAGCCGAAATGATCTCCGGCGCGATATCCTTACTTCTGGACTTGGCGCAGCGTTCTTCCCGCATGGTGTCGGGCACTCACTTGGGTTGGACGTGCACGACGTGCCGAGCGCAAGCAAGCCGCCTAAGACGGGAAAATACTTTGTTCCAGGGTCAATCGCATCAGGTAATTCCGGCGATGGGGGGCATGAGAGCTTCTACAGGTTTCTGCGTCTTCGCCTTGTGTTGTCTGCTGGCATGGTTGTTGTAGGTCTTTCCGCCTACTGCTGCTGTGCGGTATCTGCATATGCGTGCCAGAATCTGACCAATTCGTAGACTGTTGAGCCGGGGATTTACTTTTCTCCTCATCTCCTCGCACCTCATATGAATTCTTGTTTCCTCGACGTAACTGTGCTTGCACGGTACCAGAGTGTAGGTGGCATCCGCATTGAAGATGATGTACTCATCACGGAGAATGGAGCTGAGAATCTTACGGGGATCAGAAGCGAAACAGCATGGATCGAAAGTGTCTGCGCAGGGGAAGTATGAAACTTACCTTAGCACGAGACAATATCAGAAGAAGCTAGGAAGGATCCTGTTTGAGAGGTCGATGGCAATGTAGGTGTAAGCTTGCTTGTTTGTATGATCAAGTTTGGTGCCTTGAGATGCGTACGAAATTGTTGTAATATACAGGGATGCAATAAGTCTCATCAGAACAAGTCCTGCCACGTACAGAGGACAAAGGGGACAAAATTTCCAAGATCATGGCCCTGTAGGCTCAGATACAATCGCACACATGCCAAGCGTGATACACCTGCACTGCGAACAGTACGCGAAGTTGCCTATGTCTGACCTGTTGCGAATGAATATGCATGAAACACGACCAGTCACCCATGAAGCTCGAAGTTTTTCATTGCCATCGCGGCGTTATCATCTTCTGTTCTGCTGCGAGCTCCCTAAACATGCCTGGTTGCCGATGGGGCCACGTAGAGCAGTGCATAAGAAATAGAAAAGGACCCCAGGCGGGAAACGCGAAAGGAATAAATGCCCCTTGGTGCTTTGATGATAAGGCAGCAGGCGTGTTTTAGGCCAGAATAGTTGTTGACAAGTTTCGATTTATTGTCAGTGCATCCACGCTGAGAAAAGGAAAGGACGCATGCGCATTGTTGCAACCTCGACATAAAGTAAAGCCGAAACACTGTACACATGAAATTAGAAATTCCATATGTGAGCGCTGAGCAGTGACTGTATTCTCGACAATTCGTTGCGGCTTCGCCAAGGCGGAATCCCTAGGGTCTTTAGTGATACGGTGGCAACCGTTCAAGTCAGTGGACATTAATGTTTTAGACATGTAAGATAAGTGTATGCAAGGTTCCGTAATAAAACATAACTGCAGGTCATGAGGGGGTGAAACAGTGAAGTCTTCGAGACCAAGGGTTCCAATAGGATGTATTACATCAATGCATAACAATCCATGCACAGGGTTCCGTCACTTGAATGGATCGTCAATGGCCACACGATCACAGCATACCAAGTAAAGAGAAAGAGCTACTTACTTTGCCACGCTCTCGACACAACATGTTCTACATATAATGCGCCCACATCCTGGAATCACCACCGACACAGTGCTGTCATCGGCGATCTCACATAGAGGACTAAAAGATTGCTGATCGCAAGACTTGATACCGATATCACCATGATCTTGGTCGCCAGGTGCCTTCTTGCGCTTGATTGAAGGGATACTACTAGTAGTATTTTCGCAGTTTACAGAAGACCAGCTTGGGCTTAATGCTGTTCGTTTAGGCGAGGCATAACAAGAGTTGGATGGACTAATCCCATGACTTGTAGATGGTGTCGGCGATCGCGTTAATGCTGGAGTTGGCGGGAACGAAGAAGGTCGTGTATAAGACGTGCATGTTCGTGAACAAATGTTACAGGTTGGCTCTAAGCATCTGTCAAGGGGCAAAGGTCAGGGCCGGTCATATACTAGCCAGTGGCAAACGGAAAGTAAAGAATCCCACAACCACCTTCTCCATGGTTAAGGGGAAAGGAGACAAAATAAGGCAAGCGATAAACCCAAAGTCTCATAACACCCAGATCCCACAAAACCGATGATAAGTCTAGGAATGCATGGCTCACCTTGTGCATATCATAGCCCCTCCGCCAGGACGTACGGCCGACAAAGTTCTATGGCATGTCGAACAAGAAAGCTTAGATGAGCGAGGAAAGGGCGAGTTGCTTCCGCAAGTGAGAACGTTTAGGTTAGAGGAACTCCCCAACCCAGCTAGCGCCTTCTCTGTAGTAACGTCAGGTTCCACATGAGGCACAGGACTCGTGGTGTTGAGTTTTCGTCGTTTGACACCAGGCTTCCTCGTAGATGCAGTATGAGATATCGAGTAGGGTGTGCCAGTAGTGAGCATCTTGGAAAGCAAGAGGTGGTCGGCCGAACGATCAATTAAGTAGAGGCGTGACGAGGGAGATACAGTATTACACAGCAACCTCTTCCCGCCGCACGACACGATGGAGGAAGCCTCGTTCACAGTGGACGTCGACAAAATGAAAAAGTCTTTGGGCAGTTTTGAGCTGGTTTTGTAATGCAGCCACTGGCTGAACGACTAAGAGCCATCAGGCAGTCATTGATATTATCCACGTGACTCAGGCGCGTCGCGACCCGTACAGGACTCATCTCACCGCTGCCCAACGTCTGGGTTCTCAATAGGGATAGGCATACCTATTCCATTGGTGGCTTTCACACAAGGTAACTTCACCTTAAATGTGACGAATACACGCAAACCGAAACGAATGGATGTATTTCACGCTCTCGAAGATTAGGATTGACCCAATCAGAGTTACCATTGAAAGCAACGACAGATCATGCACGAGCTGAAACCGCAGTAGGATGTATCACCTTTGATTCTTGTGATAATGGTGCAGCTCGCTGAGTAGCTCCCCACGTCCGGCGTGCATGTTTGAGAAGATTGACGGCGGCCGCGGGTGTCATGCCCTCCATTCGTTTCGCAGCCCCCAACGTTGCGGGGCGGACACGCTGGAGTCGTTCCCGCACTTCCTCGCTTAGTCCGCTTACCTGGGAATAGTCCATATCTGGATCGAGTAGAAGAGACTCGTCCGCGTGGAAGACCTGGAGGTCAGCCAGCTGACGAGGTATATGCGGCGCATAAGTCGCTAAACAAAAGTAGTTGGACAGCTATGTAACGCAGTGAAGACAATGTGTTGATTGTACTCACCATCAATGATGATGCGAGCTTTGATGTGCGGCTCCAGCTGATCCATCCCTGGGACAGCACCTGATTGCGCCAAGGCGTCCAGCGTAATGGAAGGTTTCCTCAGCAGTTCGTAAGCGCTGCAAATTGTTATCTAACGAATAAAGGATCCCAAATACTGTCTCGCACCTCCTTGAAACACCATCCTTGGTTATGCTGAAGCCAAACCTCTCCCAAACCTGTTGATGCCATGACATCAGCGCATATTTCTGGAAACGGGACCGCATGTCTACGTACCGTCGGACTCAAAATCACAGATTGGAGAACTTCTATCCCATTTTGTATCGTGCTGCGGTCGCGCAAAAAGGCTTCCCAACGTGCGCGCGAGATAATGCCGGCCTCATAACCTGGTAACGGCCTAAGCTACACTACTAACCCATTGTGCATGTGACAAACCCTTCTCGGTCAGTCTCAGATCTGCATTATCGCACCTCACCGTCATACGGTACTCTGAACGAGAAGTAAACATTCGGTCTACCCGCTCGACGTCAATCCGCTGCCATCGAGTAAACATTCCACGTACATGGCTCTTCAGCACCCTTCGTGACCAAATCATCGATCATGACGCCAATGTATCCATCCGCACGAGTGATTATCAGTGGATGGCGGTCACGAGCAGCAAGGCCGGCATTTATCCCAGCGACACAACCCTGTGCTGCCGCTTCCTCGTATCCGGTAGTGCCATTGATTTGACCAGCAAGGAACAGGCCCTGAAACAAGAAAGTGAATGGCACGTCTATTGGAAGTAGATCAAAACATGCCTTTATTCTCTTCGTCTCAAGTGATGCTGTGGGGAATTGATTAACGGGTATGCCAGAGGCGTTCCAACTCACGCTTAAGTTCTCGAGGGTCTACGTAGTCATATTCTACACCATAAGCTGGACGGACCATACGAACGTTCTCCAGGCCAGGCACAGTGCGCAGCATCGGCTCCTGGAATTCTTCCGGCATTGAACACGAAAGGCCGTTCGGGTAAATAAGGTCTATATAGACCATTTAGGGCCGTTTGGACGTAAACACAAGAGCGCTGACCAGAATTATACCCTTCCGGCTCAAGCCATACAGTGTGGTTGCCCTTGTGACCGAATCGAGTGATCTTAGCCTCAAGTGAGGGACAATACCGAGGCCCTTGACACGCATGAGCAGCAGAGTAAAAAGAGCCGCGGCAGTGCTCACCTTTCTTTGTCTCCTGAACGTGAATGCTCAAGGGTATACTATCGCTGACAAGTTTGTGTGTCTCAGGCGTAGTGTACGTCTTGAAACAGACAACTTGCTCGTCCTAGGTCCTAAATCACTCTGTGATACTGAGGGGTAACTAGAGATTAGAACCTACAGCGTGCTCCACCTTCCTGTGGAGAAACGAAAATGGATGTGGAACCTGATCCCCCTCCTGTCTTTCCAACCTAGAGAAATCTATCGAATTCTTATCAAGGCGTGCAGGAGTTCCCGTTTGCAACCGGCCTAGCTGGAATCCAGCTGCTCGAAGAGCGTGAGACAACCCAATTGCAGGCGCTTCGTGCATCCGCCCAGCGGGAAAACGTTTCATTCCTGGGAGAACACGTGAAGAGTATGGTCCGTATATGCATTATAAAGGATCATACCGATGTGTATTTCGCCTGAGAGAAACGTGCCAGTGCAAATGACTACCTGAGAGCAATGTATGATCTCGCCGGAATCTGTTCGCGGGTAAGATAAGCGCAGAGAAAACTGCGGCTGACACTGAACCTAAACGGACACCCTTGATGGCACCCCAAGTGGGTGTGCTGTCGGAGCTGGAAGGGACGGAGTGATCGAATTCAAGGTTAAAAACGCTCGCTGCGCGCACGACCAAATTCGGATAGTTGAGTATAATGCTTTGCATGTGTTTTCTATACAATTCACGGTCTACTTGAGCCCGGGGGCCCTGGTTCCGGTAAATAAGGAGCAACGAATCTTCAAGGTCACGACATACCCATACGGCGGAGCCTTTCGAACTATTCAGCATCCGGAAATGTATGCCAGCATTGTCTAGCAAGAAAAATCAACACTTCCTAGTGATTGGCAGACGTAAGGCAAACCTGTTACTCTGCCAATAACCCCGTCCAAGGCGTCCACTTCCCTCACGAGTGTTCCTTTACCCACTCCTCCAATGGAGGGGTTACACGAGAGCTCTCCTATCGTGTCTATCTTTTGAGTTAAGAGAAGCGTTCTCGCTCCTGCCCTTGCAGCTCCGGTAGCCGCTTCACATCCAGCATGACCGCCTCCGATGACACAAACTAAACCACTGGCGTCAGTCGAGACTCGGGAAACAGAAAACACACAAATTAGTACCATCGTACTTGTTTGGGGTTGTATAAGGATGATAGGACGTGCGGACGCCAGTCGACTGACACGAAGCCGTGTGGATGCTGCAAACAGGGGGTGCTCGCACAGGCTCGCAGAGAGCAAGCCGAGCCGTGGAAGTATTAAAAGGGAGCACCGGGAACCGCGTAGGACGTCGCTGACGCACGGCGGCCTTGGCAGCGTTCCTAGAGTGCATCGTAGGTAAACTGGCAAGTGTGCACACACAGTATCTGTGATTTTTTACTGTAGACTCATCACGTGACCGTCATATGAAGTGGCGATGCTCTGAATGTCATCTTAGTTGAACGATCCACCAGCTCGAAGCATTGCATTTGAGTTTCGATTACATTCACGCATGAGAATCCCCCACAACTGTTATTATCATCCGCAGCTTGCAATGGCAACGCCCTGCAACTCGACACCTACCGACTTGAAACAGGCTACCACCTTGGCCTTCCCGCGCCCCGAATTCACAGGGGTCCATCCAGAAACTTGGGCTGGAGAGCGCACGTCTGGTCTTCGCCAGAAATCCCAGGTTAGGCAGGAATTCTACTACGAGATTTTCATGCCATTCGTAGTTGCCACCAGCTGTAAGGTAGTCCACCCACTACAACTGGCTACGACTTCTAGCTCGGCCGTGAATTGCTATGAACTATTTTACCTCGGTTGACCATTTCACTGAACAGTAACCCATACCCTGTATCCCAGGAGACTACTTTAGTGTTCAACGTCCAACATCAGACCTTAAGTGGCTGATGCGATGACATCCCAAATCAAACTACGATAAGTAATAAAATCTAGTACATTTTGATAGGTGATTAACATGGACTATATTATATGACTCATTCTGTTTCAATCATGGGTAGAATTGTCATTACTGTGATACTGGAGACTCGGTCATGCAACAGTCCACCTCTACCACCACCGACAAATCAGTTCTTCGTTCCATTCATCCGAACCGACACCTTCTGCGACCACGAAAAGGCGGTATGGATCATACTTATCCTTTATCTCTTTCAACCTGGCATAGTGTGAACCGAAAAATGTGTATTGCCAATCGATCTCGAATAACGATGCCTTATAAGGTGTACGCATTAATTTCCAAATCGTTGCTACAAAGCTTGCGCTTGCTCACCTCGTTGAAATAGGCACCGGCTTGAGGTGTGAGAGCATACATCTCCTTGATCCATACCTTGAGTCGGTCGATTTGCCCTGCAATCTCTGCTGCGGTGGTACCGTCAGCCCAGGATACTCCGCACACAGTTTCGACGATGGCATTTCTCCATGCTGGATTGAGACCTACCGAGTCGGGATCGATCTGAGAAACTTTTCCTCCGCCAACCATGCTGTGGTGAGGGGAACAAAGGCATCAGTCATCCAGTGCAATGCGTGCGAACAAGCATGTGAGAGAACTTAGACGTACTTGAGGCCAGCCTGGCAGTCGTAAAGGACCTCTGCGACATCAGCATATTGGTTGACGAGCGTATCACGAGACAATAGACGGGAGGTGATCATCATGTTGGCACCTTCACCGCTTGTCGTGCCGAGCAACTGCCCGAACCACGCAAACCACGCATACCACGTGTCAAATGGGGTGATTGCTACCGCCAACGAAACACCGTTGGACTCCAGACTGAGTAAGTAATTGGTTAAGGCTTGCATACTTGTGTTGGCCGCCGCGATGGATATGCTGGGATTGACACTGATGAAAGTCACACTGGTGTTCTGGAGCCAGCCGTATCCTGCCCACCCGTCGTCGGCGAGATTGGGTAGGAGGCGTAGCATCCCTCCAATAAGTTCTTGCATCACAGTTGCATTGGTGACGTTGGCCTGCATGGAGTATGCCACGACCGGAAGCTGTTGGTATGTACGGTAGGTGACGGATGTGACAATGCCATAGGTACTTCCGCCACCACCACGAAGTGCCCAGAAGAGGTCGGGATACTGGTAGTTGTTAACGGTGAGGTGGTCACCAGTAGATGTGACGACTGTGACTTGAACTGCATTGTCAACGCCTGTATGGAAATGAACAAGGAATGCAATGAGTTCGTGCTAATCCCTTACCGAGACCATATGTAGGCGAAAGAGAGCTGTGCCCTCCACCTTGGAGCCAACCTCCGGCGGCCCCGATGGATCCGTCGGGCCCTACAGCGCCGACCATCATGCGTCCGTTCTGATTAGCTGCGTCATACGCCTCATGCCACTGCACTCCAGCGTCAACTGTCAAGGCTGTGAATACCGCGGCGCCCATCAGTCAATCTGATTCCAACATATGTAAGAGGAACGTGAAGCCTTACCCTGGTATGTTTCGTTGGCGGGTGCTCCTTGTGGTGTAAATTTGGAATCATACGTGATGTTCTTCATTTTATGTGTCCATACAACGAAGGACCCGCGGCCAGCACTACGCCCGAGGTAATCATGTCTGATAACCCCTAAGGTCAGCTCATCAACAGATGGCACAGAAGGACATCACTCACCCCGTATTCTTCACAACTAATTTGATATTGTAACGCAGTGCAAAACTTACAGGCAGCCTGTACTATCTTGTGGAGTACGAGCGTCTACGCCGATCACGGGCACGCTCCCTTGTTCGCAAGGCACACCGAGAGATGTGTTAAGATAACATGCACTGATTGTACCATTTTTATATACGAAGGATTCGAAATTCGGCTCTTCCATCGCACCAGGTAGCGAAGAACGCCAGTTTCCGTCTGTCCAGCCTTGAACTACCTGAGTACAATTCCCAGATGGGTCATTGGCTGGGTAGCACGCGGAGGCACTGGGAACGGGGTAGATGAGAGGTTGGGACACCTGTGATTCGAGTTCGGCGAACTGGTCTGCGGTTGGCCAACAAGGCTTCCTCGTAAGTGCAGAGACATCCTGTACTGTTGAAGAGGGCGCCAGCGAGGCTCCCTAGAGCGAAGAGGGATAGAGCGAAAATAGTGACCAACATCATTGATAATAGAACTCGACCACCAATTCATATACACTGGGGGTATGTCATACGGGCAAGCACCGGGAAACACATACTAAGCCGTGTTGTTAGCGCGATCATAGATGCCAGTTTCTGATTTTCTGATGAAGAACTGTGGAGTGCATGAATTATAATTATAGTATGCACGCAGCACTTCCCAAGTCACGTGCCAAGGTGTCATTGCACAGTGTTGAGACGGCCTTCTGATCTGTGCAAATTGAGAGCTTTGCTGATTGACAGAGAACAACGTCCTCAATGCCCATCAGCCAGCCTTGTCATGTCTGAGTAGTCGCATCTACGTGATATGAGCGTTGCCTGCAACCCTGCGCATATGTTGCCGAACCTGCATTCTTACTTAACACAGAAGAACGCTTGAAGCAACCTTGATAGGGAGAACCACTTCTCGATCGTCCGCGTCATGTTTCAGTTGCAGGAAGTTGTAAAGGGCTGGTATGTAGGGGGCCCGCGAGGCCTCTACTTACGGGAGACATCACCTCGACAATCTGTCGTCTTGCACCATCTGTCTATCACCCGAGAAGACCAATTTGTTGGAGATTGAATCATCCCTGTGTGATGTACATTTGGTGCGAGTTTTTACTTGCTTACATAAGTGCTTAGAGCGCACTTAGTAGTACAGTTTTCGGTACTATTTCCTCAGTAGTTGAGTCACTACTGAGGCTGCCTACAGCCCTTTTCTACACAATTCTGCTTCGATCATAGGTAGAACCATCACTGCCAGGATCTTCCTTGCTACTATCAGAAACTCGATCAGGTAATAGTCCACCTCTACCACCGACAAGTCAGCTCTTCATTCCATTCTTCTGAGCCGACACCCTCTGCTACCACAAAAAGACGATACGGATCATACTTATCCTTGATCTCTTTCAACTTGCTATAGTGAGAACCGAAAAACGTATATTGCCAATCGATCTCGAACAATGATGCCTTACAGTTTCTACGCATTAGTTGCCAAATCGTTGCCACGAAGCTTGCACTTGCTCACCTCGTTGAAATAGGCACCGGCTTGAGGTGTGAGGGAATACATATCCTTGACCCATACTTTAAGTTGATCGATTTGCCCTGCGATCTCCTCCGCGGTGGCACCTTCCGCCCAAAATACGCTACACACGGTTTCCACGATGGTATTTCTCCATGTTGGATTGAGACCTGCAGAGTTGGGATCGACCTGGGAAACCTTTCCTCCACCAACCATACTATGGGGGGAACAATGGCATCACACATCCAGTGCAAAGGGCATGTGAGAGGCCTTAGACGTACTTGAAGCTACCCTGACAGTCGTAAAGGATCTCTGCGACATCAGCATATTGGTTGACGAGCGTATCACGAGACAGAAGACGGGAGGTGATCATCAGATTGGCACCGTCTTCACCTGTCGAGCCGATAGACTGCTTGACCCATGTGAACCATGCGTACCACGTGTCGAAAGGGGTGATCACTGCCGCTGACGAGACTCCCTTGGACTCCAAACTGAGTAAATAATCGGTCAGAGGTTGCATACTTGCGTTGGCCGTGACGGTGGATATGCCGGGATTGACACTGATGAAAGTCACACTGATGTTTGTCAACTGCCCATATCCCGCCCAGGCGTCATCGGTGAGATTGGGTTGGAGGTGTAGCATCCCTCCAATGAGCTCTTTCATCACAGTGCCATTGGTGACGTTGGCCTGCATGGAGTACATCACGACCGGAAGCTGTTGATATGTACGGTAGGTGACGGATGTGATAATGCCGTAGGTACTGCCGCCGCCACCACGGAGTGCCCAGAAGAGGTCGGGATACTGGTAGTTGTTAACGGTGAGGTGGTCACCGGTGGATGTGACGACTGTGATTTGAACCGCATTGTCAACGCCTGTAGGGCCCGAGATGAAGAAGGAATAAGGATAAGTTCGTGCCAATTCCTTACCGAGACCATACGTAGGCGAGAGAGAGCTGTGCCCTCCACCTTGGAGCCAACCTCCGGCGGCCCCGATGGATCCGTCGGGGCATGCGGCGCCGACCATCATGCGTCCGTTCTGATTAGCTGCGTCATACGCCTCATGCCACTGCACTCCAGCGTCAACTGTCAAGGCTGTGAATACCGCGGCGTCCATCAGTCGATCTGATTCCAACATATGTAAGAGGAACGTGAAGCCTTACCCTGGTATGTTTCGTTGGCGGGTGCTCCTTGTGGTGTAAATTTGGAATCATACGTGATGTTCTTCATTTTATGTGTCCATACAACGAAGGAACCGCGGCCCGCACTACGCCCGAGGTAATCATGTCTGATAACCCCTAAGGTCAGCTCATCAACAGATGGCACAAGGACATCACTCACCCCGTATTCTTCACAACTAATTTGATATTGTAACGCAGTGCAAAACTTACAGCAGTCTGTACGTCTTGTGGGGTACGAGCGTCTACGCCGATCACGGGCACGCTCCCTTGTTCGCAAGGCACACCGAGAGATGTGTTAAGATAACATGCACTGATTGTACCATTTTTATATACGAAGGATTCGAAATTCGGCTCTTCCATCGCACCAGGTAGCGAAGAACGCCAGTTCCCGTCTGTCCAGCCTTGAACTACCTGAGTACAATTCCCAGATGGGTCATTTACCGGGTAGCACGCAGAGGCGCCGGGGACGGGGTAGATGAGAGGTTGGGACACCTGTGATTCGAGTTCGGCGAACTGGTCTGCGGTTGGCCAACATGGCTGCCCGTAAGTGCAGAGGCACCCTGTACTGTTGACGGGAGCGCCAGCGAGGCTCCCTAGAGCGAAGAGGGACAGTGTGAAAATAGTAGCCAGCATCACTGATAATAGAACCCAACTATCGATCTATATACACTGCGGATATGCTGTATGGGCAGTGCTTGAAACCGCATACTAGGCAATGTTTGCAGCGCGGTGGTGCCAGTTTCTGATGGCGTATGTACCAAAAGTGCACAAATTACAATTTATAAGTACAGATGAGCATGCGCGCAAGTACTTTTCAAGTCACGTGCCAAAGAGTCAATGTGCCGGTATTACCAATCTATCCGAGCAACTTCAACGACTGAATGAGGGATTTGGAGCACCGTTTCTATCCACGTTGCGGTTGCAGCTGCAGATAGATCACCGGCATACATGTCCTGGACACATTTCAGGAAACCCGCTAAGTGTTTAAACTTGCATGTAAGTGGTTTGACGATATCCTGACTCGAATTCAGCTACAATAGTAAAATGTAAGGCTACATTTTCACGTGCAATTGATGCAGACCAGTATATGACCCATCCTGCTTCAGTCATGGATGGAACTGTCACTGTTGTAATCCTCCTCGCTACCATCAGAAACTCGACCATGTGACAACCCATTTCTACCACCGACAAGTCAGCTCCTCGTTCCATTCATCCGAACCGACACCCTCTGCGACCACGAAAAGGCGGTATGGATCGTACTTATCCTTGATCTCTTTCAATTTGCTATAGTGTGAACCGAAAAATGTGTATTGCCAATCGATCTCGAATAACGATGCCTTATAAGGTTTACGCGTTAGTTGCCAAACCGTTTCTACGAAGCTTGCGCTTGCTCACCTCGTTGAAATAAGCACCAGCTTGGGGTGTGAGGGAATACATATCCTCGATCCATACCTTGAGTTGGTCGATTTGCCCTGCAATCTCTGCTGCAGTGGCACCTTCCGCCCAGAATACGCTGCACACAGTTTCGACGATGGTGTTTCTCCATGTTGGATTGAGACCCGCAGAGTCGGGATTGACCTGGGAAACCTTTCCTCCACCAACCATGCTATGATGGGAACAATGGCATCAGACATCCGTGCAACAAGCGTGTGAGAGACCTCAGAGACATACTTGAAGGTGGCCTGGCAGTCGTAAAGGATCTCTGCGACATCAGCATATTGGTTGACGAGCGTATCACGAGACAGTAGACGGGAGGTGATCATCATATTGGCACCGTCTTCACCTGTCGTGCTGGCCGACTGCTTGACCCATGTGAACCACGCGTACCACGTATCGAAAGGGGTAATCACTGCTGCTGACGAGACTCCCTTGGACTCCAGACTGAGTAAGTAGTCGGTCAGAGGTTGCATACTTGCGTTTCCCGTGACGGTAGATATGCCGGGGTTGACACCCATGAAAGTTACACTGGTGTTTGTCAACTGCCCGTATCCCACCCAGCCGTCGTCGGTGAGATTGGGTAGGAGGCGTAGCATCCCTCCAATGAGCTCTTTCATCACAGTTCCATTGGTGACGTTGGCCTGCACGAAGTACATCACGACCGGGAGCTGCTGGTATGTACGGTAAGTGACGGATGTGATAATGCCGTAGGTACTACCGCCGCCACCACGGAGTGCCCAGAAGAGGTCTGAATACCGGTAGTTGTTAACGGTGAGGTGGTCCCCTGTGGATGTGACAACTGTGATTTGAACTGCATTGTCAACACCTGTGGGGCCCAAAATGAACAAGGAATGAGGATAAAATTGCGCTAATTCCTTACCGAGACCATATGTAGGTGAAAGAGAACTGTGCCCTCCACCTTGGAGCCAACCCCCGGCGGCCCCGATGGACCCATCGGGGCATACGCCACCGACCATCATGCGTCCGTTCTGATTAGCTGCGTCATACGCCTCATGCCATTGTACCCCAGACTCAACTATTAAGGCTGTGAATGCCGCCCACAATTGATAGTCAGACTCCGACTCAAACATGACAGGAACATGAGGACTTACCCTGGTATGTTTCGTTGGTGGGTGCTCCCTGAGGTGTAAAATTGGCGTCATATGTGATATTTTTCATTTTGTGTGTCCATACAACAAAGGACCCGCGGCCTGCACTCCGTCCAAGGTAATCATGTCTGATAACACCGCGGTACCCCTAAGATCAAGTCATCAATAGGTTGCACAGGAGGTCATCACTTACCCCGTATTCTTCACGACTAATTTGATATTGTAACGCAGTGCAAAACTTACGGCAGCCTGTATGTCTTGTGGGGTACGAGCGTCTACACCAATCACGGGCACGCTCCCTTGTTCGCAAGGCACACCGAGAGATGTGTTAAGATAACATGCACTGATTGTACCATTTTTAAATATGAAGGATTCGAAATTCGGCTCTTCCATCGCACCAGGTAGCGAAGAACGCCAGTTTCCGTTTGTCCAGCCTTGAACTACCTGAGTACAGTTCCCAGATGGGTCATTGGCTGGGTAGCACGCGGAGGCACTAGGGACGGGATAGATGAGAGGCTGGGACACCTGGGATTCGAGTTCGGCGAACTGGTCTGCGGTTGGCCAACAAGGCTTCCCGTAAGTGCAGAGACATCCCGTACTGTTGACGGGAGCGCCAGCGAGGCCCCCTAGAGCGAAGAGGGACAGTGTGAATATAGTGATCAACATCACTGATAGTAGAACCCAGCCATCGACTTATATATACACTGCAGATATGTTGTAATGGGCAGTGCTTGAAACCACATACTAAGCCATGGCGGTGACGTTAGTTCATCATGATGCATGATACATGAGGGCTTACTTCACTGTACTTCAATTTATACCGATGTAGTATCATGCACTTTGCAAGTCACGTGCCAAGGAGTCAGTACAGAGCTCAGCGCTCAAGAGCGCTCGGTCCAGTCTACCTGAGCAACCTCATCGATGACTATGAGGGATTTGGAGCACCGCGTCTAGATTATGTTTCAGTTTCCAGCTGCAGGTGATTGTAAAGGGCGGGTCCTGCCCGGTTTTACTTAGGGGTATCATCATCAATTCATTACCCGAGCGGACCGCTGTTGGCAAAACGGTGAGACGACGAGGGATGAGTCCACTCCCGCTTATCGTGAAATTCATTTCAGTATTGTATAAAGTAGTACAGGCTATGGGGCTGCAGACGAACAAAGTTCCCCCAGTCTACTACCGCCGTCTCCCGCACATCCATATTTCTCGACGACAGCCGAGGGTTGTCTATACGATTGGAGTATGTAGTTGTTCAACGTTAACGGCTGCTTTCGGAAGTGAAGCTGGTGCTAATGATGGGTGCCATGACAGGCGTGCCTTCTGGCACATTGCGGCCATCCCGTTGACGACACTTAACTCTGGATTGTGCTCGCAGTCGAGGCTCTAAGTTTTTTTAGCTCCAGCTTGCGTTATCAGCACAAGCGTTGACGTATTCGCTCCGTCCCTCTGTGTCATGCCAAATCTATTTTCTCGTGTCAGGAGGAAGTCAATTCTAGGCAGAGCATCCCGTACAACAAGCGAGGACGTTCGTACCACGACTCATGGTCCCGACGATGACATAGTCCGCACAAAGAGGACCTCAGCCTCTCGCCCCTCCACCGGTGAGGACAAAACGAAGACCCGGGGTGTGAAACTGAGACGACGCCTTACTTTGACCTCGCCCAAACCTGCCGATAGCCACGTCCGCGTTCCCAATACCGTCGCTCAAGTTCCTGACGGCGGGTTTCTGCCTCTCAATCTCGACCGCCGTCGCAAAGGAACAAACGACACCACTTGTCATGAATATGGCTACCTCTCCTTCGAGCGCCACGTCACTCTCGGCATCAACGAGCTGGCAAAGCTCGTGGGGGTCGTTGTCGATGAACTTGCTAGTCGATGCCTCACAACGCCTTTTATCTTTTCTGCGCTTGCTCTTGATATCTCTTCTTCTGCCATCAACCAGCTGATCTCCGCATTCCTCGATGCTTGTGCAGATCCATCCTCCACAGCAGCAGAGTACCGCTGGCGTCAGGAGGCGCGTTTTGCAGGTGCACATGAACTTGGCATGTGTATACGGTGGGGTCTTGCACGAGTCGTGAGAGTCGTTGGAGGGCAGGCCATGCGAGGCCTCATTTCTTGGGAACACTACACGGACTTCCGTGATTCAGAAGCAGGTATGTCAGGTTCTTTCATTTTTCCCAAATCATACCTACGCACGAGGCATGTCGACTCATGTAATTATTTGTGGTCTCGCATCCCAGCTCTGAACTATCCGCCCACGCACTTTTCAACGTTTTTACAACAATTGCCGCAGACCCTTCGATCAATTCTATTGACGTTGCTGGACCTCCTCACCCGTTTTATCGCTCACAGCTCTTCGTCTGGGCACACGCCAACTACGTTGTCTTCGTTCTTTGGACCGTTGTTGTTTGGTCTCGGACCGCCTGGTCTTCCGTTCCACCACACATATGTCCAATATCTGTACGCGGTCACCGCTACGGAACATATCCTACTGGCATACATTCGTTCGCAGGACACACCACGAATTCCACTTCGGCTACCTGGCGTCGGCACTCGTACTCCCCGCGGCAGTAGCAGCCCTCTTGGTGCCCCTGCTCGCCTCAAGGAGTGGGTCAGGAGGTACCCATCGGTACTTCCTGTTCTATATGCCAAGGACACCCAAGGATGGCTGCAAGTCCGTCGTGGAGCGCGCACAATACGCGTTGTGCATGTGCGCCGAAACGTCGCGACATTCTCACCTGATCTCGTCCACACGGCTGCAAGCTGGGCGTCGAGTTCTGGCGGTCGAGCCGGAAAACGTAGCGGCTTTGCAGCGTCGAAGGAGTGGGAACGTATTGCTCCATCCGCTCTCAAACTACAGCCGTCCTACTCCGAGGGGTACATGAAGAGAATGAATTTACCTCGCGACTTCTACCCCTACACTGGCCAAGCGTTGGGCACGTCCACCACGGATACTTCATGGAGTCCTGCAGTTGATGAGGACGATCCACTCCGGTTGGCCTTGGGTCTTGGACATTATACAGGCACCCAGCACTTCAAGACTTTGACGGAGAAGAAATGGGTCGAATTTGAGAAGGGTGGATTCGGCTCCTCCGAGGCCAATGGCGAAAGTCTCCGGTTGAACCCGAGTAAAACTACTAGAATGGTAGGTCTTCACTTTTAACATGTATGATGGTCGTTCACGGTGAGCTTTTATCAGCAGATCCCTCTCGAGAAGCGCCAGACGATGAATTGGAATGACTTTGCAGCTATTGGATTTTCGCGACCCGGCGATTTCCTTGATACTTCACTCTTCCTGAGCAGTCCAGTTATTCAGAAAGGAGCTTCGTCGTTCACTCGCGGTGTCAGTACTGCCAGAAAGTTGAGGAAGGTTCCCCACGTACAACCCCAGGTTCAATTGGACACAGAGCCGATCGTGGGTTCCGAGGAAGTAATTGAAGAAGCGTTTTTGGGTGTATTTTGCGATCTGATTTACGGAGGTGGATGGTCAGATATCGAACATGTCGAAAAGATTGACAAGCAGACCAACTGGGCCTTGGTGAGCATAACCGTCTTGCAGCTGATTTGGGAATAATTCTGAAGCACGTCGTCATAAGATCGAGTTCAAGGCGCTCCCATTCAACGAGACCTCTGTTAGGCCAGGTGTCGATCCACGCTCAGCAACGATGGTTATGACATTCGAAGAATTCGTGCCAATGGAGTATAGAGAGAGTCTCATGAAAGACACTGCAACGGGAAGCCAACCTCCCTTGCGATCCTCACTGTCGATCAAATCACCCCGATAAAAGCCGGCCTCAACGCGTATCTGAGCCCCGTGGATGAGAGCTATGAAGATTTACCAATTCTGCTTGCTGACTTTACATTCCTCTTCTGACCCTCTACGAGTATATGGCCGACCCCAGCCGATGCTGAGTAGTCAACTAATCGATTTCGCACCCATGGCTGGTTGTGATATATATCTCGGTGCCTTCAGCCTCAACCCTCCGATGACTCGTCCTCGAATATCTAAGTATGTGGACTAAACCGAACGATTTCATACTATGTAGCTTGGACCTTAACCCAAGAACCATCTTCCAGATGTAATGCAGTTCCGTAGATCTCCACGTAGCTAATTTTTGGAAAAACTGGTGAAATAGTTGATAACGTGATGTCCTGCACCTGATCGGATGGGGGTGGTTTCGGGGGTGCGAGACGACTTTGACCGGTTCCTCGCCACCAAGCTGGGACGGACGAAACGAGAGATTTTATAACCAATCTCTCCATCGTTGGACTGAAGCCGACACATCTACAGACAAGGAAACTCATCTGGATATGGGGAAAGCATCAGTTAATATGGAGGAATAGGACTCAGACTACCCCATACTTCGCAAGGCTTGACATAATCTCTTGTCATAGCATCGATAACCAGTATGAGCGAACGCAAGTTTTGAACATTCTCCGGTAAAGTGTTCTGAAGGTGGTTCCCGTAGTCAGGAAGAAAAATGCGTTCCCAAAACGTCAGCTTGAGCTCCGCCACGCGTCGCCCCGCCTGTCGTAAAATGGGTTTTAGGATGGCTTGCTGCTCTGAACTAGCATAATCTATTCCGCTAATGTGGAGTTGCTCTAGGACGCAATCCTGAGGCCAGCTGAGGAGCTCGACGAATTCGATGTCTGTCTTCAAGAAACGCAGACGACCCAAGTCGAGTACTTCGGCAGTAACACTGGCACTATCACCGCCATAATAGAACTGGAAAGAAGGCACTCTGATTTTCACTGGGTGGTTTGTTTGGGTCGGTTGACTGGTTTCTGTGCACTCGCACTCGCACTGGTCAATGCACAACTCCTGCAGAGCACCCAAAGTCATTATTGCACGCCAGTACTCGTCCGTTATGAGACACCTGGAGAACGTAAGTCGGCTGATGTGGGTCATGTGTCTGAGGCTAGCAGCGTAGCATCCCATGAAGATGCTGACCTGCCGTAATAGCCCCAATTTTAATAGCGAGCCGCGGAAGTGGCACTCCTTGACACATTTGGCGGCCCAGAGAGCGAGATCCTCACGGGCAGTGATACGACCGTTCCATGAGGTTTCTCGCGGGGAGAGATTATCACGCCGGTAGTTCATATGTCCAACAAAATCGACCCGTTCATAAATGCGGGGGAGCGCGATGTGGCAGAAAAGTCTGCAGGCACTAGCAAACCTCGTAAGAGTCTTCGTTCTCTGTATAGAGAGATGCTCCCCGGGGGTGCGAGGTGCTCGACAATTTCCAGGTAAATCTCAGCCGGCATAGTTTGAAGGCTGCCGTTGCCAACACGGGGCTCCGGCACTGAGTTTATTTTGCCAGTCAGGCTCTCTTCACGGAGATACTGGCGTACCAACTTACTTGTACATTCGAACAGCATGATAATGTAAAACTGAACGTTGGGATGTTGCAGTCGAGTGGGGACGATTGTTTCTTGTCAGCTCTGAGTCTCGTGACTCCAGCGCTTCATTTCAGTGTCAACTAGTATTAGTATGTAGCTAGTGTAAGAGTATACTTGAACCCTCAGGCGAGTGTGTACATGATCATCGTACTCTGACCGTGCGATCTAATGTACTAGAGACTACTTGGGGTACGTGTTGTCATAAGATTGAGTTCAAGGCGCTCCCTGTCAACGAGACCTGGGTTGAGGCTGGCAGGCCTTGATTCCCGCACACCAGCGATACTTTTTAGTTATTCAAAAAGTGCGTGCCAACTGCCAGCCGAGTATTGAATATTGAGTACTTGAGTCCCCGTGACGATTGAAGGACACTGCAATGAGAAGCCAATCTCCCTTTCGTTCCTCGCCTTCGATCATACCAAGACGTACATATATATGAAAGCTAGCCTCGGGACACTTTCCGAGCTCCGTGAATGCTCCCCACCCTGCGAGTGTACGGCCGGCCTCAGCTGATGCTGGTGGTCGGCCAATTGCAGTACGATGTATACCTCGGTCCTTTGGGGACCTTGCCCGAAATACGGAGTATGTTGCTGAGTCGGACACACTGTTCAAACACACGAGTTTTCAACTTATATGTTGCTTATATATTTTACAATCACAACAATCCTCTGAAGTCCAACCATCAAAATTAGTGCTGAAATGGTGGTAGATTTGATTGACTATATATGACGACTATGTAAACCAAATGGTTTCTTGCGGAGCTGTGACCTCAACCCATGAGTCACCATCTAGACGTATAGCAATCCCATAGATCTCTACGTAGTTGATCTTTGGAAAAACGGCGGAAACGGTTGGTAGAACGTCATACAGATGATTAAATGACGGCTGCCAAGCTGGAAAGTATGGGGCATGAAATTGTACAATCAGTCTCTCCATAGTCAGACTGAAGCCAACGCAGCGACAGACAAGGGAACTCATCTGCGCATGCCGGAACATGAGTTACATATACGCAGGAATAGGATTCAGACTGCACCATACCTCGCAGGGTTCAACCCAATCCCTTGTCATAGCATCGACAACTAGCGTGAGTGAACGCAGGTTTCGGATGTGGCCCGGCCAACTGTCCTGAAAGTAGTGCCCAAAGTTAGGAAGTAATATGCCATCGTAGAACGACAGCTTGAGCTCCGCCACGGATTGTCCTATCTGTCGTAGAATAGGTTTCAAAGCGGAACAATGTGCTGGATCTTTATAATCTATTTCCCTAAGATGGAGTTGTTCTAGGATGCAATCCTGAGGCCAGTCAAGGAGCTTGGCGAACGGGATGTCTGTCTTCAGGGAACGCAGTCCACCCAGGTCAAATACCTTAGCAGCATTGCGATGATGAGCACCCTCGTAAAACTCGATAGAAGGCACTCCGAGTTTCACTGGCTGAGTGGCTTGAATACCATCTTTTACCTGAATGGTTTCCGCGAAATCGCATCTGTCAAAGACCAACTCCTCTAGTGTACCCAGAGCCATCATTGCATGCCAGTGCTTGTTCGTTATGAAACACTCGAAGAATGTAAGTCGGCGGATGTTGGTCATATGCCTCAAGCTGGAGGCGTAGCGTTCCGCAAACATGCTGACCGCCCACGATCCCTCGGGTTTTAATAGCCAGTCGCGGAAGTTGCACTCCCTGACACACTTGGCAGCCCAAAGTGCGAGATCCTCACGAGAAGCAATGCGACCGCATAACGAGGCACCTCGCGATGAGAGAAGGTTATCGTGCCGGTAGTGCACATGACCGACAACACTGACGCGTTCATAAATGCGGGGAAGCGCGATGTGGCAGAAGAGCTTGCAAGCACCGGCAACCCTGGTAAGAGTTTTCGTTTGCTCTGGAGACAGCGCCTCGCCAGGCGGCGCAAGGTACTCGAGAATTTCTAGGTAGATTTCGGCCGGGATAGTTGGGAGACTGCGGTGGCCAACACGGCGTTTGGGAACTAGATTGCGAGTCAGGCGCCTTGGGCGGAAATATGTGCTGAAGCATCGACTCACTCGTCCATTGGAATAACATGATACGTATGTAACATAAAACTGAACGTCGGGACGTTGCAGTCGAAAGAACGATTATCTCCTGTCGAGTCCGTGGTCTGGCAGCCCTCTGCGTACTAGGGAGACGACATTGTCGCTTTATATTCTGACCATGTCTGTAGCACTTACATACAACCCTGGTGCGCATTGGTCACTACATATTTGCACAAGTTGGAGTCTCTGACCTTGCAGTGTGGGATCAAGCCGACTAAGACTCGATCAATAATGGTAGTAGTTGGTCTTGGATTACATGCAGTGGAAAACGGAAGCTTTGCCTCAAGCGTCACACTAGTTCATGAAATGAACCAAGTTCAACTGTTACATGTAAGTTCCGGAGGCACCCTCTGCATTACTAAAAAACAATGTGAAGTCTGCCGGTTTACCACCCCGCAGAACTGTCATGAACTTTTGTCCGGAAACCTAAGCGGAACCTGAGCGAATCTGGGATTCGCGGAGTAGTCATGGTGATTGGTATTGTACAGTTATGTGGTCATCTGACAGACCCTCTAAGTACCTCCGAGTACTTTATGTAAACTGCTTATACCCGTACTACTTGTGGGATCAAACCCACGCATGCAGATACCCATGAGCACGAGTTTATCCAGATGAATGACTACCTGTGTGTTAACCCGTTACCCTCCCGCCTATACTGGGTCGGGTACGAGGGAAGCGCGGAGGTACTGTCAGTATAACCTAGGTGTGACCCCGGCTAAAACGTTGACCCACGTTGTTCCCTAGGGTAGAGTCCCAACAATCGGGCGGGCACTGCTTCGCTGATAAGAACCAAATATGCTGGGGCCGTGGTGATCGCTTCTTAACCACATATCTGCAGAACAACCCCACACTCGCTCTTAGATGTCCCTCCCAAGAACTCAACGTGTTGCTCAGTTTCAAAGGTTCGGCGAGCCAGTCAAGATCCTCACCGACTACCCAGTCCCAGACCCCGCTACCCTCTCTCCCAATGAATGTCTTGTCAAAATGGAATACGCAGGCGTGTGTCATTCAGACGTACACGCACGCGATGGTGACTTGACAGTCAAGCCCACTCTACCCCGGATTGGTGGCCACGAGGGCGTCGGCACAATCGTTGCCATTGGCAATGGAACCGTCAACAGTCCCGTCAACATTGGTGACAGGGTTGGTTTGAAATTTTTGGCGCGGACGTGTTTGAAGTGCGAGTATTGTTCAAGGGGAACAGAATTTAGTAAGTTGTCCAGTTCCGCAAGTAAGTGCTTCAGACATTACGCTTCATATCAATAGGTTGTACCGCCATTTCCATCCACGGATTTACCGTGGATGGTTCATTTGCTGAATACGCTGTAAGTGATGCTGCATCTTCCAAGTTTCTCAACATAGTGTGAAATGTGCCCTCTTAAGGTTGCATGGACGGACTATGTTACCCCAATTCCCGATTCCCTAGATAGCGCTGCTGCGACACCTCTCATGTGTGCAGTAAGTTTCTGTTTTTGTTATCAATTTTTTTCAGTTGTTGAACAAAAGCAGGGTGTTACAGTCTACAAAGGTCTGAAAGCCATAGATCATCAACCAGGCGACTGGATTGCCATACCTGGGGCGGGGGGAGGACTGGGACATTTAGGTACATCCGTCATTTCTTGAACTTTGAAGCGATGTCAACACCATCCAGCTGTTCAATATGCAAGACATATGGACTTCCGCGTGATTGCTATCGGTCAGCAGATTTACCTTTCACTTCTTACCAGAGTCCCTGACCTGCATGTAGACAGCGGCAAAGAAAAGCAAGACTTATGTCTTTCCCTTGGCGCCGAAAAATGGATTGACTTTAGGCAGAGCGGTTCCAACCTTGTGGATGATGTTACGGCTGCAGCCGATGGGAAGGGACCTCACGCGGCGTTAGTAGCTGCCGGATCCGTATGTATACTTTCCCCCGTTGATCGGCCATTTTCCAAAATATTTTTACTAGGCAGTACCTTTCACACAAGCCCTCTTCTACCTCCGGCCTAGCGGCACCCTAGTAGGCGTCGGGGTGCCAGACGGCACATTCGACGTCCCCTTTGAAGTACTCATAGGAAAGGTACACGGCTTGTTGTATGACGATGGCACGGGACTGACACGTCTATAGCAACTTAGGATTTTCGGGTCTGCATTAGGGTGAGATGCGCGGGTCGTACTGAACTCCACGATACTAAACCTATTATGTTCGTGTTACGACAGATCCCCCCAAGATACCCTCGAAGCGATTGCCTACGCCGCGCAAGGAAAAGTGAAGTGCCGATATTCTGTTAGACCTCTAGAAGATCTCGACAAGTATGCAATATCCCTTTCCCCAGATTCATTCTTGATATTTACGTCTTGTTCAGTATCTTCGCAGACCTTCAGAGAGGTACCGTGGCCGGAAGGGTTGTCATCAGGCTATCGCACCCTCTCCATTCCGACTATAATCATTGTTCGAGCGCACTGGAACAGGAATGTCGAAAATTTCATGATAATTACTTGGTGCTTGGCAGGAAATAATTGGCTGCACCTGGCATGTAAAGCTAAACCCGGATACAATGTATAAGTGTAAGATATTTCCGTTCAGTACAAGTTTATGAGATCATACCCGTTTCTGCAATGCACTTCCATTTCAAAAGCTAACAGTACTTTGCTACCATGCGCTGAACGACGTCCCAACCATTCTCGGTGGGACCTATATAAACTTCCCCAGAATCTGACAATTGCTTATCCCACTCCTCCCCGATCTCAAGCATCATATCTGAAACCATGGTAGCATTGTACGCCATGCCATCTTTCTTCGTCTCGACGAGGTATTGCACGAATGACTCCCAGCGTCGGGAATAGTATCCATTAACAAGTCCTCCCCATTGTTTAGAAGCGTAATCGTTGATCTGTCCCGTAGGACCCCAGAGGGAAATTTGATTACGAGCATTATACTCTAGGTAGGATGAAATCGTTGCGTTACCGCGCGACCATGCCTTTGCCGCGCCGATCCATTTGGAAAACAGGAAGTGCGAATTAGTAAGAAGCACGCGATCGAGGTCGGAGAGCAGTTCCTGGAGAAACACTGCTACTCTCGAGACGTCATCCTCAGTTGACGTCGACGAATTGTATACAGTAATGAGGGATTGGTATATCTCGATGAAGCGGTTTGCAAGCAATTGGCGGGTGATATCCACAAGGTCGTACTGATACTCGGGCACAGACGTCAATTCCTTCGATTCATATCCTGCCTCGATCAACATCTTCAAGGCAGGCACAACTGTGGTGTTGGTGTCATAGAACACGAGAGTTGGAATTGAAACATGTATAGTTCGATTGATGAGGCCAGTGAGTGCAGGTTCCAGTTCCAAAATGCTCTTCACAGTCGCCTGCGAAGATGGATCTGTGTTGCTATAAACCGTGGAGCTCAAGAGTTGCCACGCATCGACAGCGACAGAGGGAAGATTTGGCGTATAATACCTCCTGGAGGCCCACGACGAAACGTATGCAGCCCTGTCAAGTGCGTTGGACGACCAAGCCTGGTCAAGTAGTGCGTCATACACCAGTTCATTGCCCTCGAGCCCCTCAGGTGTTAAGCCCATACCAACCATCGTGCTTCCGGGTGACGATAGGGCCTCGATGGGGGCCACAGTGACGTTGGCAAAGTTTCCTTCCATACCCTGATTCCCTCCGAAGTCGTGTAGTTGGCACCAGATCCATTGTTTACCGAAATATGAGTCAAGTCGTTGCCACTGTGGTTGAGCCTCGCTATAAAGGTCCAAGATAATCATGCTATCGTTCCCAGGAACACCGCCGAGATACGCCTGTACACGTTCGTTTGTCCAAAACGTCTCCGAGATGAAGAACAACCAGCCCTGCATGAGCCAGGTTGCCTGTGGGTCCGCGCTCTTCAAGCTCGCAAAGGTAGCGGACGTGATGTTCGCCAGGTATGACAGATCGCCGCTGTAGGGGTTATTCTCGTTGTATTGGTCCAATGTATAGATGTGAGAAACATTTCCGTACGCTGCTGTCTGCTTGTCGATGAACGACTTTTGTAGTGTAGCAAACAGAGGGTCGAACGGTTCCAAAAACGAATCGTTGGTGTATGTAGGCGGGAAACCATTCCACTGACTACTAACAACCACGGACGCATTGGGATATAGCGCTGCGAGAGTGCGAGGAACAAAGCCAGTAAACGAGGGCAAGACAGGGGTCATCCCAAGTTCCACCATCCGCGAAACCAGCTTCTTCTGTAGTGCAAATTGGTCGTCTATCCATTGGCTGGGCAGCTCTCCCATCCAGCTACCCTGTATGTTGCCAAATCGGTTCCACGCTTGAAAAGCAGGCCCAGAAAGAAAGCCTGTAATATCAGCATCTGAAAGCCCAGCCTCCCGGAAGACTTCCACAAGGATGTGCTCGTAGCCAACCCAGGCAAGAGGCAAGTTGATACCGCGTAAGGCCATCCAGTCAAGGAGTAACTCCCAGTCCTCGAAGGCGTAGAAAGCAGTCGTATAACTGAATGTCACCGTATTGAAGAAATAGCGGTAGCGAACGACAGAGCTGCGCGTGATCGGTGTCCCAACTACAGGTAGTGGGTGTGTGATTTGGTCAAGCCGGGAGCCCGTCCACCAGATGTCCACGCCTCCAAACTCAGTGACATACCTACACCTCAAAGATCAGGGATCCCGGGGGAAGACCAATTAGAGGGGAAACGCACGTGTAAAGTCCTCGAGCACACGCGCTTATCGAGGTGCATTCTATGTCGATCTGGGTGTCGCAGCCGTCATCCCGTGAAGTAACGTCTTTCAAGGTGAAAGTGTCGACAGCAGTAGTGTTCCCAGACGTCAGGGTGAACCTAAATGCGCCAGCGTGTTGCGGAATGCGTCTGTTAACAAGGTTGTACAGTCCCTCGACACCGGCATTATTGGAAGCCGAGTGGTCCGGGAAAGCGAAACTCAACCTTCCCAGCGTGGCAAGTACGACTGCGAGCGGGACGATAAGAGCTTTCATGATTTCCTGAGTGAGGTGGTTGACCAACATGGAGGTAAAAAGGTTCTCCCCTGGCGCTTACTACGACCGCCGCACCATGATGAGGTGGCAGAACGGATATTGGAATTTAGAAACCTGAACCTGATATGTGCTCATGATCTGTTAGATTGTTAGATTGTGAATCCTGGAAGACGGGCATGTGCTTGCTGGCTACTGATCCGGATTGAAGTGAGTACAGTACTTACAAGTGTACGACAGGTAGAGTTGTGGCAACTTGTGGTTGATTATAGGCCTGACAAGCAGACACGTACTCGACCATAATAAACCACACAAGGATCGCCTATCATGTCACGCTGAGTCCACCATCCTCCCTCCTCGACCTGTCATAGCATTCCAACGTCACGCTTGCCAGAAACCCTGGTATACATTGTTCCCCGCCAACCCAGTAGTCCATAAGTTCTGGAATATCTTGTGGCCCACCCTCGCCCTGCGCAACCAGTTGCATCCGCGCACCACCCGCATGACCTTGATCCTGCGGCTGGAACACAAACGATGCGGAAAGGTCGTAGATCGAAGTCAGCCGCACTTGCCCATTGGGATAGAAGGCAAGCTTGAAGCCCAGTATAGATGTGATAGCCTCTCTGAACTCTGCACTCTTTGTTGCAAAAACCTTGAGTTCCAAGGACAGGGAATGTAAGTGGGACGGGCAGTGTGTAAGCCAAGAGAACAAGTGCACCTGTTGGAGCCGTAGCAATCGTTTTTCTTTCTGCTTAACCGTTTCTTCGAGCTCCCTTTTCTCGTTGTCAAGGACATCCCAACTTTCCTTTGGGATCAAATCATCACCCTTTGAGGCGGATCCCTCTGACTTAACCGCTGCAGTGCTGTTTTCAAGGTCTCTTAAACGCCTGATCAGGGCTTCGTTCTCGTTCTTTAGTCTGTCCAGCACGGACTGCCGAAGGTCATTCCATTGTTGGGCAGGATTGTCCCGTAGGCAGACAACTCGCGTGCCAGGGGGAATATGGTTACCTGCCCCTATTTTACCTCTCAGTTCCCATAGTGTCTGTTCCAAGTCTTCGACCTTGTCTTCGTGAGCTTTGATAGTTTCGCGGGCATCCTCAAGAGCTAGTGAAACGGGTATTCGTCAAAACGAACGATAGTATAAGCATATCGTACACGGTACCTTTGGCGGCTTCGACAGCAGCGGATTTGTGCTGCTCGAGCTCCTTGATAAGTTCCTTACGGGAACGCCGGATGCCGTCCACGACAGCTTCTGCATCTATGCCATCGAGAGCCTCTTGTAGAGTATTATTGAGAGCTTTGTAGTCACTAAGAGACTGTTCCAGCTGTTGAACGCGTTCAAGGAGGGGACTGTCTTGCTCAATAGCATCCCGAACACCCTCGGCCGTATAACTTGCCTGTTACAAAAAGTGAGATACTCGGGCGGCATCAACGTCATACGCACGCACCACCAAAGCTCGCAGAAACCCCGTCTCTCGTTCAGCAAGCTGAGCGCGCTGTTCTCGACGTGTGACCTTGCCTTTCAGCGCGCTAACCTCCGCCTGCAGCGTGCCGACGGTAGATTGTGCTTCTGAAAGCATATCTTGGGTCTTTGTTAACTCAGCCTCTCGACTGGACAGGACTGCGACGGTGGCACCGTGCTCCTCAAAGAGGCGAGCGTGAGTTAGTCGCAACCCAGAAAGACTCTGGACGAGTGAAAGTGACGAATCAGACTGCACGCCAGGTTCCGCTGATTTGTTTGCCCTGATGTAGATGTCGGTGGAGAATCATGACTAGAAGTATACGCCTACCATTCTTGCCGTTCCCGTCTGGCAGCTTCTACCTGTGCTTCGAGTGAAACAACGCACTCCCTCAATTCCTCCGTAACCGCGACCTTCCTCTCCAGAGCGTGCTTTTCCTCTCGTAAAATCTCAATATTTGCATGCTTGTCCTTGTATCTCACTAACTCTGCGTTAAGTTTGGCATTCGTAGCTTCCAGCGAGCGCATGTATGCAGCCTGGCGGTGCAATTCATCCCTGATAACAACCCAACTCTGATCGTCGTCGGGTCGGTTCTGTGTTGGAGCGTTTGGACCCTCAAGGTCATCCAATTTTTGTTGTAAGGTCCGCACGGTGGCTTCTTTTTCTTCCACGAGGGCCTTGTATTCTGCAAGTTCCTGCTCGAGTTCATTATTCCGGCGTGTTAGAGATGTTGTCTGAGATGATTGTGACGCGGATAACTGGTCATAAGAACGTTTCAGAGCAGAGTACTCTTCCTGCGTTTCTATGTATTTATCCCGTAGCGTGGCCAGAGATTCTCGAAGGTCGCGTAGGTCCGTTTCTGCTTTGCGCTACACGCTTGTATCAGCCGTCGAGGTCCGCGTGGCTCGTGATTGTGCACGCACCCTCTCTTCTGCACTTGAAATCCGCTCACGTTCCTTCTGTTCCCGCTCCGCTTGCTCCTTCTCAGCAAGCAATCGTCTATCCTGTTCCAATTTTGCGATGTAGCTTTCTTTATCTCGGAGTTTTGCCTCAGCTTCCGCTTTCCCGGTCTGGGCTGCTAGAAGCTGTCGTTCGAGGGAGGCGTGCGCCATTGTCGAGGAAAAAGCCTGAGAGCGTTGCTGGCGTTTTGCGGTCGAGTGCTGGGGGTCTAATACGAGAGTAAGAAAATGTATGACGAGAGCATCCGAGAGAGAAGTACCCACCGCGTTCCAGCTCGGCCATAAGAGAGTCCCGTTTCGAGGATGTCATCAGTCGGGTGCCGGTCAGGAACGACCCGCGCGACGACGTCCGTCCCACACCAGAGGACGACGCGCTGTTGCTCATTGGAGTCCGGAGTTGCTACTGGCAAGCAAGCCACTTGGCAAGGACTCCAAACGGGGAAACTATTTTATTACATAGCGTGGTATCAGCACTGCATGGTGGAAGCGCCCACAGAGCCTGGAATATTTCACAAGTCCCAGTCATGTCCGACAAGGCCAAGGACGGGAGCGACTTTGAGGACGACGGGCAAATCGACGAATCCTACGACGAATCCGACCGAGTGAACGGTGGCAGACGTCCCAACACCAGAAGGGACAACAAGGACGGCGGTTATCAACTGAAAAATGTTCTCAAGCTACCCCGGGCGACGACGTACTCGACGCTGGCTATCTATGGCGAGTGTACCGTGATATCCACTGAAGCTTATGTTCATGCGTTGTTTTTACTAGACCAGGTACACGCCGGAGATATCGACCTGTCGCCAGAGTATCAGCGAGGTATGGCATATCCCACAGCATACACGACCACTTCATCTCACAACGTACCCCGTTAGACGTTGTCTGGCCAGACACAAAGCAAATTGGCCTCATAGACTCTATTCTTCGCAACTTCTACATCCCACCTGTCATATTTGGTACGACGGTGCTTTTCCTCGTCTCTGTTGCCTAACTTTGTGCAAATGCTACCAGTAACCCATCAGCACGAGGATGGATCAGAGACCAAGACATGCATAGATGGAAAACAACGCGTAACGTCAATACAACGGTATGGGAATGTTGCGTCCATACACATGTGGAGACTGATCGTTTTGTTGTTACTGGCAGGTTCATGGATGGAGAGGTCAGCATCACGTTCCTATTTTCGCCCCTTGTATTTATCTCTTCTATTTCTATAGATTCCCCGTAAGTGTTTGCTCGTCATTCCATTGCTGTGCACTAGACATCACTTCATTAAAATGACCAGACAAAGATCCGTAAGTTGCTTGTCGTCGCTCATGTCCCCTTGTGACCGTAAGTTTCATTAGACACACTGGAGACAGATATTACTACAAGAGAAGCTCTGCATTACAGGGCAAGGGGTCAATGCTACTACCCGAGAAATATAAGCGCCTCTTCGCGAACAAGCAAATCGTCTGCATCGAGTACCAAGATTTACCTGACTCTGACGAACGAGAGATTTTCCAGGTGTGTTCTGTCTACTCTTACAATCTGATTCTATATATGACGACGAACACGCCAGAGGGTCCAATTGGGAATGGCACTCACACCAGCAGGTCAGTATACCCCACTGCTCCGTCTTTTCAAACAACTTATATGTGTCTAGAGAAGCTACAGGTCACCAACTCCCCAATGGCGTCGTTTGTCCGTTTAATCCAAACACAATACCTCGAATCCAGTGGCCCCCTTGCTGGAGACGAGCTCGATTGGGACCGTTCGCGTGGTGGTGACTTCCGGTGTATCACACAAGCCCTATACCTCATCTCCAAATATCCACGCCAGGCCTCACTCGGGTCGGTTTTGCAGCTCGAGAAGTGGTTGCAAAATGCCACTTCTCAGCCTACGCGTAAAGGAAAGAGTAAGGCGAAAGCGAAGGCAAAGGGCAAGGCAGACGATGACGAAGAAGAGGAAGATCTCTCCAACGATCCTTCGTTTGTGGAAAAAATTCACTCGACTTTCCAAACTTTCTCTCAGCTGGTGGGCGACGACACGCTCCGGCCGCTGTTCCTTAGGGATGACTGGCGCGTTGCCCCCATCGAGTTTTCGATGATGTGCTTGCTCATCTCGGTCGAGAAGGATAAGCTGCCTCTCAAGGCGATTGCAGAAAAGATTGGTGACATGCGGGTGAAGACAAGGGCGGAACACACGGACATTAGGAGCAATGCGCGTGTAGCAAAGACGATGTTTGATTTTATGAGTGGAAATCGTCAACTCAACGGTGGCACTAGTGGTCCGAAACGGAAGCGGGGGCCTAGCGCTGACGAGGATGATGATCATGAGTCGCAGAGGAAGTCCAAAGAACAAAAACCCGATGCTGCTACTGCTAGCACAGTGCAGAGTCCCCGAGCTCTTCCCCCACCCCGGCCAGGTTACACTGGTACTTTTAGCTCGTCGGCAGCTCTCGGACCATCTTCTACTCCATCTCGCATGTCGGTACCGTCTCCATCTACGCCGTCAGTTATCCAACCACCGCGTCCAACGCAGACAGATCGACTTCAAGCCGTACGGGACGCCAAGAACAATGCTGCTAGTTCGTCAACCCTGATGTTCCGACATACCCAGCCACCTTGAGATGACGACCTCGGGACGCGAGCGCCATCTGTATCACATGTTCTATTGCTTCGTCCTTACCTGTATACACTGTACTGCTTCCTCACAGTGGACGTACTCACAGATCTATGTATGTCTTGTTATTAGACTAGAGATCTCTTCTAGCTTGATTGAACGTTAAGTTTTGATATTTTTGGGTGTGGCGATGTGATATCAGACATCTTGCAGGACTCTAGAGAGAGAGAATTTCTATATTTATATACCGCAACAAGTAGGCTACTACTAAGACGCGGTGCCCATAGGCCCGTAGAGTAAGGTGTGGTGTATGTATTACCAAACGGTAATGGTGGAGTAGAACGTATAGTTACTAGTTGGCACGTGGGGGTATGTACGGGTTTGCAGGACTCTAGAATCACCCTGTCCAGTCTCAGGAACTATTAAGCGCATCTTCTCCGCTGTGACTGCACGGATCGCGAACAAACACCGCTATCTCGTCCCTTTCGTTGGGATTATACAGTATCATTAGGCTATCATCCTCGACGGCACCTCCGTTACACTCCAATATTGCAGTTCTGAGCCAAATTTTTGGCACTCTGGTGTGCAGTAAGGGTCGATTCACATTTGGAATTGATCCCCAAGGGTACAGTGTGTAAGCTGCCGCATTAGCCTGAAAATTTGTTGTGGCACACAAAAATAACAGTGGAAGCTAGATATGGGACGTCGCTGTCGGATGTGGTTCGTTCCAATACAATATAATTCAGCTGTTGTCTAGTCGCAGCTCAGCGTGTTGTCGAAGTTCGAGACGAACTGTTACTGAGAGTTGCACGTCTAGCGGAACACGCTGGTACTCCACGAATCTGGGTAGTGGGTGGGTCGCCCTGACGAGGACAGTGCTCTGAGACGATAGAGACGACGCTGCGGGCCGCCGGTGTGATAGGCAAGAGATCATAATTACCATTGATACTATACAGGCACCATACATATGTGAATATGTGAAATGGGCCACATTTAGTGGATGGAGATTGTCTCGAAGATTGGTCGCAACACGTGTCAGACTCCCCTGTGGGTGCACATGCACACACATCGTCCGTTCGGACCGCCATGTGCACCTTCTGTGTTTTGGGGTCACCGGAGTTCCATTTGCAAAGGTCGACCATGTATACAGTGGGCAACAAGTGCACAGCGCCGCCATCGACATCAAGCTTCACGGAACACCACTTTCTAAACTTGTAATACTGTTTTCGTTTGCTGGTGTTCCCCCGCACATGGGTGATTGGAGATAGGGACGAAGGGGACCATATATGCAGACGATACAGGCACGTGGTACAACTCTACCCCGCATAAAGATTCCATCGAAAAAGAAGCAAGGGGAGTTGCACAGTTCCTGGTCACGCGCATGGTGTATACGTGGCGTATGCTTCGTTGGAACTCGTGGTCATCGGCGCCTTGTAGAAGTGAGACAGCCGATATACAAGCTTTATCTGTCTTAACCGACCGGTGGAATGGATAGAGCACGCGGAGAAGTGTGGGGACCCTCCGATATGGAGGGAACCCTACAATATGAACACCATTTTGCATATCTCGGCTCCCAGCCGCGTGCTCGTTTTTACCCTTATCAAACGATTTGTCTTCGCACTCGGTCTCCTGTGACTATAAGTATTTGATCGCCTCCGTTACGAGATGCATTTCGCTCCTCTCTTTCTCTTCCTCTTGCCTAGGTCCGTCCCACCATGGCAAGTGATCCAGAAGACGGTCAATACAGCCATGGTGATCCTGAGAAAGAGGTTCACGTAGACCTTAAAGACGCTGGTATATATCATTCTCTCCCTTCCCCACGAAGAATCTTATCTCCGACAGAGCACATCCTGGAGAATATCGCCGATTTCGACGACCCTAACCTCGACCGTGAACATGTCTTAGAGGGTGTCCTAGGTCGGTTTACTAGTTGTCTGCAATATGGTCATGCCTTACCCTTTCTGCAGAGGACGATTCGCCATACCCTGAAGTGCGCTCGGCCGTCGCTAACACCGATGACCCTGAAATCCCTGTATCTACGTTGCGTGCCTATGTGATGGGTCTCTTCTGGGCTATCCTCATCTCTGGTCTCAATCAATTCTTCTACTTTCGCTACCCCTCTGTCAACATCGTCAGTTATGTCGGCCAGTTGCTTTCATTCCCCATGGGTCGTGCATGGGCAAAAGTGTGTGGCGCCGCATTCCCTCCGCGGTGTGCTTAATCCATTGATTATTTTCATCCCTATAGTTTATGCCGAACTGGCGCATCTTTGGCTATCAACTCAACCCCGGTCCATTCACTATCAAGGAGCATGTACTTGTCACCATCATGGCCTCCGTTGGTGCCCTTTGTAGGTGTCCCACATCGGACCAGGAAGAGTAAATTGACTTGGGACTTTCACAGCTGCATACGCGGTCTGTAATTTTCCATGGTTACCTGCGCTTTATTGGAACTTCTTTTCTGCCTTAGACGGACGTCGTTGCCGTTCAGCGGGTGTACTATGACCAGAAGTACAACTTCGGATGTGAGTACGTTGCACTTGCACCCCGCCGTGGAAAAACTTTGCTCATAAATTTTCTACGCTTCTTCGGGTCGTCAGACCAATGGATGATCGTCATGTCTACACAGATGATCGGCTTCTCTATAGGAGGTATCCTACGACGTTTCCTCGTCAATCCGCCCTCAATGAGTATGTACTCATCTCCACTCAACTACACCTGAATCAATCCCCAGTTTAGTCTGGCCTATAAACCTTGTCACATGCGCTCTCTTCAATACACTACACTCTCAGGTATACACGGGCATAGGTAACCATGGTGGTATCTCCCGCGAGCGCTTCTTCATTTATGTCTGGCTGGCTGGCGTTCTCTGGTACTTCGTGCCCGGCTACATGTTCCAGGCCCTTTCCTATTTCTCCTGGGTCTGCTGGATCGCCCCCAACAATATCGTCGTCAACCAACTCTTCGGCTATGTGTCCGGCCTCGGGATGAGTGTCATCACGTTCGACTGGGCTCAGATCACATACGTTATTAACCCCATTGCTACTCCATGGTGGGCCGCGGCCAACGTTGGCACCGGCTTTACGTTCTTTTTCTGTAGGTTGCCTTCTGTGAGATAATCCGTGGTAAGTCACTGACCGCAAGCGTTCAGGGTTCCTCGTTCCCTGTCTTTACTACACCAACACTTGGTACAGCAAGTACTTGCCGTGCGTACATCTATTCCGCTGTATAGTCCCGCTATCAACGTTTCCCGCAGTATGTCGACCCGCACGTCCTACGACAATACTGGTGCAGCGTATAATATCACCCGTATCATTAACGCAGATACTTCCTTCAACATTACCGCTTACCAGGAGTACAGTCCCCTCTTCCTTTCGTAAGTATCTCTCGCTCTCTGAACGCAAGCACACCTGACTTCCGCATCAGCACGACTTTTGCGCTTTCCTATGGGTTATCGTTCGCCTCGATCACTGCTACACTCGTGCATGCCTTGCTATTCTTCCGCAAGCAGATTTGGAACCAAAGTCGTCGGTCGATGCATGAGCAGGCAGATATCCACGCACGGCTCATGTCCAAGTACAAACAAGTTCCGGAGTGGTGGTACATGCTTATCTTCGGTTGGTATTGCTTCATTTTATGGTCATCGGAGAGCGCCTACCATTCCCCCTCAATATGTAGCGACTATGTTCGTGATCGGTGTCGTCTCGATTGAGCTTTGGCACACCGAGTTCCCGGTTTGGGCATTTTGTCTCTCGCTCGTTGTTGGTATGTGCATTTGTCTTGGAGGTACATTCAGAAGCTAAGAGCTGCGTGTGCAGCGTTTGTCTACGTCATCCCCATCGGCATGATCCAAGCCATCACAAACCAACAAATCGGCCTCAAGTACGATCACCTCGTTCACTGCCGTTACTTGCTTTCATTGTTCTAACTTGTCTTGTCCAGTGTTATTACGGAGTTGATTGTCGGTTATGCTCTACCTGGACGTCCGATTGCAATGATGTTATTCAAGACGTGGGGTTATATGTCCATGTACCAAGCCATCCTCTTCGCATCGGACTTCAAGCTTGGTCACTACATGAAGATCCCTCCACGAACCATGTTTTGGTGTACGTAACCTCATTAGTGGCTCTTTGATGTTTCTTACTTGGGCGTCTTATTCAACAGGTCAAGTTATAGCCACCATGGTTGCTGGCACGGTCCAGCTCGGCGTGCAAGCTTGGATGTTTAGCAATATTCCTGACATCTGCAGCCCGACACAGCCGAACGGTTTCATCTGTCCTAACACAGAAGTATTTGGTACTGCTAGCTTCATATGGGGTGTCATTGGCCCTCAGAGGCAATTTTCCAACGGACAGGTGTACCATGGTGCGTTTACCTTCTGATTCTGCTTTCCGATGAATCGAGTGTTCACACGTATCAGGACTTGTATACTTTTTCCTTGTTGGAGCGCTCTGCCCGCTTGCCGCCTGGATCGTCTCTCTCAAATGGCCCAACAGTTTTATCCGCTATGTCAAGTAAGCTTCTGTCTTACTACGATATCTGCCCGCCCAGTTCATGACTATGCTTCAGCTTTCCTATTATATTCAGTGGTACAGGTTATATTCCCCCGGCAAGTGCAGTTAACTACGTCCCATGGACAGTCGTTGCCTTCGTCTTCAACTACGTCATACGTCGCCGTCATTTCTCTTGGTGGACGAAGTACAACTGTGAGTGATACTTGTCCAGCTGGTAGCAATGACACCTATATACAGTTGTTAATTGTTTATACCCCCTAGATGTACTGGCTGCTGCCTTGGACTCTGGACTCGCGGTATCGATTGTACTAGTCTTTTTCATTTTGCAATATCCTGCGAATGGAACAATCGGGATCAACAATATTCAAAAGTGGTGGGGAAATACCGTATTTCTGGACACTGCAGATGGAAAGGCAATGCCTCTACTTCAGCCGCCCGCAGGTGGGACGTTCGGGTAAGTGCCGGTTTCTCTTCTTTGCTACTTCCTTTTCCCGACTGACCGCGACGCGCCGTGTTTTAGTCCGACGCACTGGTGATCGAGAGGTGTGGGGTGGAGAGAGAGGGTTAAGAGCTTTCACGAGGGTTTACAGGGTGTTTGTTAACTTGTTTATTGTCCTTGATAATGTATGTGTGTGACAATGCCTCGAATCGACTGTATTTTCAGTGAAGAACTTGCATGGGCCAACGACCACTCGATAGAATTCGTCCTTAGATTATTATGGTCTTTTCCCATCTTCGGTACGTGTGGACTGTTTTTCGCGTCATGCCGAGGGGTGGTATCCATCTTTCACACTAGCTCTCTGTGTCAGTGAGCGAAAGAGGAGTTGAAGCCCATATTGCGACAACAAGGACCCACTGGGGGAGTGTTCAAGACCATTCATCATTGGGTAGGCTGCACGCTACATTTGACGGTGTTTATCAATGGACTTCTGTTATCGGACACACCATGCAATCACCAGTGTTGGTCACCACACAAAAACACGCTACATACCCGAATCAATTGCACATAAGGAACGTCATGTAAGGTAATAGAAAGCTAGTGTCCTGGGCCCCCTTTGGAGAGGAAATTCATCAAGAAAAAAGTACAAACCTGAAATCTGTCAGTGGCGGGATCTCAGCGACAGCAGAGGGCAGAAAAAGTGAGTGCACTGACAAGGCACAACCGTGTCCAGAGAAGGTACATTTGGACAAGAGGCCCATGCCATATCGCATTCCTAGGAATAAGTGCACAGGGTGAGTGGCTGCATGTTGCTCCCGCTAAGGTGCTGGCGGCAATGGCCGATCCATAAGAGGAAGGACTTTCAGTCGTCCAACGGTTCCGACGGCAAATATGGTGCACAGAAACCTTGCCAAGCAAGGTAACTGTGCAACGGGCATTTTCTCTTAACATAGACTAAGTATTGTGGCAAAGAAGGAACTATTACATCGCCGGTAGGAGATCACCCTCGACTGGATTCCCGGGTGCCAAAAATTTTGAAGCAAACGATTATGCATTCGGATTCATGCCACCCAATAAAGACCGGCCATATAGTTAGAGTGCCATCGCCGATGCGGGTCTGTCCGTTGCCAGGTAATTTAGACGTTGCACCACAACTGCATCGTTCCCACCGAAATGAACTGCCGTCGCGGAGTTTGTACACGAATTATCGAATCCCCATCAACTTGACAAGAATTTAGGAGAGAAAGATTTGACGCGGGCCGGACCGATTGACCTTTGGACAACTTGCCGACACCTTCCGCCCCTTTGAACTTCCGAGGGCGTCTTGGAAACGAGGAAAGAAGGTGAATATTTCATAAAAGCAAGTTATTCTTTTGGTGGTGATAACTCAGTTATCCCGGGTACGCAGTATGTGGGCGATCAACGAAAATTCTGTAACTTCGTTGCTGAACTGAGCTACTATTAGTGAAGCCGGAAGCCGTGATTCGGATTGATGTCGCGCCATGGTCGCGGTGATCGAAATGATCGTAGGCCATGACCATGACGAGCATCAGTTATGAAAAGTGCCGCAGGTAAACAGCTGCTCGGATGCTGGAACGTCAACTCTCAACATCGACGGCTTGTCTTCATGCCATTGCAGCCATGCATGAACCTCGGAGGGCAGCAAGCCGTTATGAGCGGATGACAAATGTCAGCGCGGACCGTCCTAAGATCGCGGGTGAACATCGGCCCATCAGAAGTAGCAGAAGGCACAGTGAGTACGCATGCCAGTTGCCAATTCTCAGTGACGTGTCATGTTAGAGGCCCTAATGGTATTGCCTACAGACGTGGTCAGGGAAGATCCCTGTTGGTCATTTCTCTTATGCCCGTCTAGTCTTCCGCCTACGACCTCGTCACTTCCTTTGAGAGACTCAGTACCACCGCACATGGGTGATTGGAGATCGGGACGAAGGGGACCATATATACAGACGATACAGGCACGTGGACCAGCTCTACCCCGCATAAAGATTCCATCGAAAAAGCAGCAAGGGTCCATGAGTTGCAAAAACTTTGTTGCAGTTCCTGCCACACGTGTGGTGTATACGTGGCGTATGCTTCGTTCGAACTCGATGCGTCTGGTGGTCACCGGCACCTTGTAGAAATGAGACAGCCGATACAAGCTTTATCTATCTTAACTGACCGGTGGAACTCGGCTTCCAGCGTTAGCTGCAGTTCACGACCGCGCGCTCGTTTTACCCTTATCAAACGATTTGTCTTCGCACTCGGTCTCCTGTGACTATAAGTATTTGATCGCCTCCGTTACGAGATGCATTTCGCTCCTCTCTTTCTCTTCCTCTTGCCTAGGTCCGTCCCACCATGGCAAGTGATCCAGAAGACGATCAATACAGCCATAGCGACCCAGACAAAGAGGTTCCCGTAGACCTTAAAGACGCTGGTATGTATCATTCCCTCTTTTTTCCTGCGAAGAATCTTATCTCCGACAGAGCACATCCTGGAGAATATCGCCGATTTCGACGACCCTAACCTCGACCGTGACCATGTCCTAGAGGGTGTCCTAGGTCGGTTTACTAGTTGTCTGCAATATGGTCATGCCTTACCCTTTCTGTAGAGGACGATTCGCCATACCCTGAAGTGCGCTCGGCCGTCGCTAACACCGATGACCCTGAAATCCCTGTATCTACGTTGCGTGCCTTTGTGATGGGTCTCTTCTGGGCTATCCTCATCTCTGGTCTCAATCAATTCTTCTACTTTCGCTACCCCTCTGTCAACATCGCCAGCTATGTCGGCCAGTTGCTTTCATTCCCCATGGGTCGTGCATGGGCAAAAGTGTGTGGCGCCGCATTCCCTCCGCGGTGTGCTTAATCCATTGATTATTTTCATCCCTATAGTTTATGCCGAACTGGCGCATCTTTGGCTATCAACTCAACCCCGGTCCATTCACTATCAAGGAGCATGTACTTGTCACCATCATGGCCTCCGTTGGTGCCGTTTGTAGGTGTCCCAGATCGCACCAGGAAGAGTAAATTGACATGAGACTTTCACAGCTGCGTATGCGGTCAGTAATTGTCCACGATTACTTGTGCTTCATTGGAACTTCTTTTCTGCCTTAGACGGACGTCGTTGCCGTTCAGCGGGTGTACTATGACCAGAAGTACAACTTCGGATGTGAGTACGTTGTACTTGCGCCTCGCCGTGGAAGAACTTTGCTCACAAAATTTCTACACGTCTTCGGGTCGTCAGACCAATGGATGATCGTCATGTCTACACAGATGATCGGCTTCTCTATGGGGGGTATCCTGCGACGTTTCCTCGTCAATCCGCCCTCGATGAGTATGTACTCATCTCCACTCAACTACACCTGAATCAATCCCCAGTTTAGTCTGGCCTATAAACCTTGTCACATGCGCTCTCTTCAACACACTGCACTCTCAGGTATACACGGGCATAGGTAACCATGGTGGTATCTCCCGCGAGCGCTTCTTCATTTATGTCTGGCTGGCTGGTGTTCTCTGGTACTTCGTGCCTGGCTACATGTTCCAGGCCCTTTCCTATTTCTCCTGGGTCTGCTGGATCGCCCCGAACAATATCATCGTCAACCAGCTCTTCGGCTACGTGTCCGGCCTCGGGATGAGTGTCATCACGTTCGACTGGGCTCAGATCACATACGTTGTTAATCCTATTGCTACCCCATGGTGGGCCGCGGCCAACGTTGGCACCGGCTTTGCATTCTTTTTCTGTAGGTTGCCTTTTGTCAGATAATCAGTGGTGAGTCACTGACCGCAAACATTCAGGGCTCGTCGTTCCCTGTCTTTACTACACCAACACTTGGTACAGCAAGTACTTGCCGTGCGTACATCTATTCCATTTTATAGACCCGCTATCAACGTTCCCCGCAGTATGTCGACGCGCACGTCCTACGACAATACTGGTGCAGCGTATAATATCACCCGTATCATTAACGCAGACACTTCCTTCAACATTACCGCTTACCAGGAGTACAGCCCCCTCTTCCTTTCGTAAGTATCTCTTGCTCTGTGAACGAACGCACACCTGACTTCCACATCAGCACGACTTTTGCGCTTTCCTATGGGTTATCGTTCGCCTCGATCACTGCTACACTCGTGCATGCCTTGCTATTCTTCCGCAAGCAGATTTGCAACCAAAGTCGTCGTTCGATGCATGAGCAGGCAGATATCCACGCACGGCTTATGTCCAAGTACAAGCAAGTTCCGGAGTGGTGGTACATGCTTATCTTCGGTTGGTATAGCTTTATTTATAATCATCGGAGAGTGCTTACCATTCCCCCTTCAATGGTGTAGTGACTATGTTTGTGATCGGTGTCGTCTCGATTGAGTTTTGGCACACCGAGCTCCCGGTTTGGGCATTCTGTCTTTCGCTCGCTGTTGGTATGTGCGTTTGTCTTGCAGGTACATTCAGAAACTAAGAGTCATGTGTACAGCGTTTGTCTACGCCATCCCCATCGGCATGATCCAAGCCATCACAAACCAGCAAATCGGCCTCAAGTACGAACATCTCGCTCACTGCCGTTCCTTGCTTTCGTTTGCTCTAACCTGTTGTGTCCAGTGTTATTACAGAACTAATTGTCGGTTATGCTCTACCTGGACGTCCGATTGCAATGATGTTATTCAAGACGTGGGGTTATACGTCATTGTACCAAGCCCTCGTCTTCACGTCGGACTTCAAGCTTGGTCACTACATGAAGATCCCTCCACGAACCATGTTTTGGTGTACGTAACTTCATTAGTGGCTCTTTGATGTTTCTTACCTGAGCATCTTATTCAACAGGTCAAGTTATAGCCGCCATGGTTGCCGGCACGGTCCAGCTCGGCGTTCAAGCTTGGATGTTTAGCAATATTCCCGACATTTGCAGCCCAAAACAGCCGAATGGTTTCATCTGTCCTAGCACAGAAGTATTTGGTACTGCTAGCTTCATATGGGGTGTCATTGGCCCCCAGAGGCAATTTTCCAGTGGACAGGTGTACCATGGTACGTTCACCTATTAATTCTATTTTTCGGTGAATTGAGTGCTCACACATATCAGGACTTGTATACTTCTTCCTTGTTGGAGCACTCTGCCCGCTTGCCGCCTGGATCGTCTCTCGCAAATGGCCCAACAGTTTTATCCGCTATGTCAAGTAAGCTACTGTCTTACTACCACATCTACGCGCCCAGTTCATGTGTATGCCCCAGCTTTCCTATTATATTCAGCGGTACAGGTTCTATCCCCCCGGCAAGCGCAGTTAACTACGTCCCATGGACAGTCGTCGCCTTCGTCTTCAACTACGTCATACGTCGCCGTCATTTTTCTTGGTGGACCAAGTACAACTGTGAGTGATACTTGTCCAGCTGGTAGCAATGACACCGATATACAGTGTTAATTGTTTATACCCTCTAGATGTCCTGGCTGCTGCCTTGGACTCCGGTCTCGCGGTATCGATCGTACTGGTCTTTTTCATTTTGCAATACCCTGCGAATGGAACAATCGGTATCAACAATATTCAAAAGTGGTGGGGAAATACCGTATTTCTGGACACTGCAGATGGAAAGGCAATGTCCCTACTTCAGCCGCCTGCAGGTGGGACGTTCGGGTAAGTGACGGTTTTTCTTCTTTGTTACTCCCTTTTTCCTACTGACCGCGACGCGCCGTGTTATAGTCCGACGCACTGGTGATCGAAAGGTGTAGGGGTGGTGAGAGGGGGTTACTTAAGAGTTCTCACGAGGGTTTATAGGGTGTTTGTTACAGTAACTTGTTTATTGTCCTTGACGATGTCAGCAATGTATGTGTGTGACATCACCTCGGATCGACTGTATTTTCGGTGAACTTGCATGGGTCAACGATCACTGGATAGAATTCGTCCTTACAGTATTATGGTCTTTTCCTATCCTTTTTCGCATCATGCCGAGGGGTGAGTACCCACCTTTCACACAAGCTCTGTGTCAATGAGAGAAAGAGGAGTTGATGCCCGTGTTTCGACAAGGACTATTAGTGAGCTTCAAACCTGCCACTATTGCTATGCAACGGCATTTTCTCTTGGCGTTTGGAAGGTAATGCGTACTAAGTATTATGGGAAAGAAGGAATTGCATCGCCGGTCTTCGAATTTGCTGATAGGAGACTATCCTCGACTGGATTGCCGGGCGCCAAAAATTTTGAAGCAACAACTACTAACATATGCCTTCGGATTCATGCCACCTAATAAAGGCCGGCCACGTTTAGAGCGCCATCGCCGATGCAATCTGTCTGGTGCCGGGTAACTTCGACGTTGCACCACAACTGCGTCGTTCCCGGAGTTTGGACACAAATTGTCGAATCCCCATCAACTCGACAGAATTTAGTGACGCGGGCCGGCCCGACTGACCTTGGACAACTTCCCGACTACTTCCGCCCTTCAAACTTCCGAAGACGTCTTGGAGACAACGAAAGAGGGTGAAAAATTCATAAAAGCAAATTATTCTTTTTGGAGTGATAAGTCAGTTATTCCGGGTATGCAGTATATAGGTGATCAACGAAAATCCTGCAACTTCGTTGCTGTACAAGTCAGACCTTGTTGAGCTGGGCTGCTATTAGTGACGCCGGAAGCCGTGATTCGGATTGACGTCGCGCCATGGTCGTGGTGATCGAAGTGATCGTAGGCCATGATGACATCACGAGCGTCAGTTATGAAAAGTGCTGCAGGTAAACAACTGCTCGGATGCTGGAAGGTGAAGGAATCCGGCAAGCTGTTGTGGGCGGATGACAAATGTCAGCGCGGACCGTCCTCAAGATCGCGGGTGAACATCGGCCCATCAGAAGTAGCAGAAGGCACGGTGAGTACACATGCCAGTTGCCAATTCTCAGTGACGGGCCGTGTTAGAGGCCCTAACGGTATTGCCTACAGATGTGGCCAGGGAAGATCCCTGTTGGTCATTTCTCTTAGTATGCCCGTCCAGTCTTCCGCCTACGACCTCGTTGAGAGACTCAGTACCAACGCTATGCGTTTGTCGTCGCTCTTTGCTTTTCCATTGTCACGCATTATTATTCCTGCGTTCGTTTTTTTCCCTTCCGCAGGCGCTCAGGATCGTGCCACCGAGCAGGGAGAGGCACAAATCTCAGGTGAGGTTTAGTTCAGTGTTCAATGGAGGCGGGTCTCGGGGGAGGAGCCGTCTACATATCTTGCTTTGGCTTCGTTAATGAAAGTCCGCCTTCTGAAACTCATAGTTCGTCGTGGGGTCGAGTTCCTTCCTTTCCTTTGAGGTCCGGGTATCCTCGGTTTTGGCAGCAATCCCGACTGAGTCTGCGATGGCAGTCACTATTCCACGTGTACTGCATGTAGTTTTAAGGCCGCACTGTTCGACTGCTAGTTTTTCTAAACGTCCACTCACGTTTTGATACAGACCCTAATGTGGAATGCACGCCGTACCAGTATCCACCGGTCGGCAGTGCTAAAAACAACTTCCCATTGAGTTGGACAGTAGCTACCATCATATCGGGTGACTTCGAGGCTCAGGCGAAATATCAAAGTATCGAGAGTCTGATTCCGGATATCCCTCCAAAGGGAACACAGCCGGGATCTTTAGTTGGCAATTGGGAGAACTTCACTTATGATCCGAGCGACCCTGACTGTTGGTGGACTTTCGCAAAGTGTACTACTCCCAACGTACCGGGTATTCCAGATGATATAGCAGAACTCCCAGAGGCAAGTACACACTATCTGATGAAAATGACCGGAGAAGTTGATGATCACTTCGCAATCACAAACAGCCGAACACTCTTGGTTATGGCTTCGATGACGGTCCAAACTGCTCCCACAATGCTTTCTACGATTATTTATTGTCACAAAACCAGAGGGCCAGTAAGTCGCCTTGCTTATTTGGTTCGCAAGAGTCATATCCAGACATCCTATAGCTATGTTTTACATCGGCAGCAACGTCATAGACTGGCCTCTTGAAGCCCAGCGTGGTTTAGCAGATGGACATGAGATTTGTGTTCGTAAGTAGCCTTGCTACGCATCTACCGTATTCCGCATTGACCTTTTGCGCAGATACTTGGTCTCACCGTTATAGTTCGTTGTTTTCGCGAGGCCCTCAGCACTCCGTTTCAATGTAATTTGATTTACAGTGACTGCTCTGGCGAATGATGAAGCCTTTGCAGAACTTTGGTACAGTAAGCAGCCGTTCATTTCGAGGATGGCATTACACTAAGTTGCTTGATATAGCTGTGCGCTGGAATCAAAGTTTTTGTTTGCGTACATATCTCTCTGAGCATAATACCATAGATGCAAATCGTCAAATTAGCTGTCGGGGTGACCCCCACTTGCTGGAGGGTAAGTGCCTTTTTCTTAGCATTATTTCTTGCTTAGGTGCCTAGCCTCCCTTCGGTGACGTCGACGACCGCATCCGAGCAATTGCTAATGCCCTTGGCTTAACGACCATCATGTGGCAATACGACTCAAACGATTGGCGTTTCGGTAGTGGAAATATCACTGAAGCCGATATCGATGCCAACTACATGGGTTTCATCGCTACCACACAAAACGGTACCTTTAGCACGGTGAGGTAGCCACCAACCTTTAAAGTGTACTGCACTAATATTTGTGGACAGTCTGGTACAATAATGCTTACTCACGAGCTGAACAATTTCACAATGTCCGAGGCTGTCAAGTTCTACGACCAGTTGGCTTCCGCGTTTTCGTACCTTGTCCCAGTTGGTGTAGCCCTCAATGTCACCTCTCCTTACGTCGAGGATGGATACACACTCCCCTCCTTTGCAGAGTGTGAGTAAACGCCGCCTCTGAATGTTATGCGCTTGTTCACGGCCATATTTCATCGTAGACACCAGTGGCACGCATGCCGGATCAGTTGCTGGGAACGGCGGTAGCGACACTGGGTCTTCCGACGGCTCTGAAACTGCCCCATCGGGGAATTCGACAACCACAAGCAAGGGCGGGGCCGCCAAACTCTCGCTAGTGACATTAGCTCATTCGCAAGTACTGCTGTTCTCATTGCGGGAATCAAGTTTATGTTGTGAATCCACCGCCGTCCATCCCCATTGTTCTCCGCCTTGGTGTATTTCTGTTGCCACGACCACTGTTATGTCTCTTAGTCCATGTAGCCTCCGCGAACTCTCCTCATGAGGGGAAAGTGTCAGTACCATTTTCTCCCATTATATTCGGACATTGGACACGGTTCGGTGCTCTTCTTCTGCAATTGTTCAGTCTTGTAGCTAATACGGTACTTTCCTATCAAGTGGACAACTTTGTTGACGGTATTCCTTGCAGTATTCGGTACTTCTGATGTATTTGATCATACTTGCGTTTATGGCCCATTGACGATTGTATTCTAATGGTATTTACTTAGTATCTTCGGGGCCAACAACAGGCATTAATGGCTACCCTCTGGTTGGCTCTACGTAAAATAGGACTATTGCACAGGAAATTTTAGCCACTTAAGCTTGATAACATTGCGTAGCTTCCGGAGACCGCCCCGTTGTATGGGTGTCAGTCAGCACAGCAACACCTTTGGAGCCCACTCATATCTTCAGCGGCAGTAGGCCCGATGGCGATGGTGTGATCATCAAATACCTCAAGTAACAGCCAAATGACTTCCTGATTCATGCGCACGGCATCCCCGGGGAGTACGGGAATTCAACATTCAAAAGATCCCACCACACGCGATTAAGGAGCGGCGATGTAGCCAATCCCGAAAGTTCTGGATATTTTTACGTCTGACCAACACACGTCGCCTGTACAGCGCCATGGGGCATATTATGATGATATCAGTCTGCCGGGAATGTGCTAGCATGAACGTGGTTAGATGGACGAAATTTGCACACTAGCTTACACTACTTTATTCAGGTCACAGCATGCCGCAGTAAGGTTGGAAGACGCTGCCGGCTTCTGGCACACAATCTGGTCCCCAGAAGTACAACTAGGATGTGTAACAAGACACGAGGACCACGTAATTATTGGTTTACCTGCAACGCTACCAGCACGTGCAAGGAACCAAACAGACGTACATAACGCGTCCCAGCCATATTTCTTAGCGTGCAAACACCGCTGGGGTTTTTTTTTCTTTCTTCGTCGTTACTCGCATCCACAAACGACTTCTCTGCAATGGTTGCTGTCGTCCAGAAACCTGCTCCTCCGTTCAAGGCTACGGCCGTCGTCGAAGGCCTGTTCAAGGAAATTGCACTCTCCGACTTCCAGGGACAATGGTAAATGGCATCGCTAATTTTTGACATCGCACCTTTCAGTGTGTCTAACGGAACCTGTCTCTTAGGGTGATCCTGTTCTTTTATCCCATGTCAGTATTAGCTGTATTCCAAATCGCTACCCCTGGTTGAATCTATTTTAGGGATTTCACATTTGTTTGTCCTACTGAAATTCTTGCCTTCAATGACGCGCTTCCTCAGTTCAAAGAACTCGGGGCTACCGTCCTTGGTAGGCAATTGCAGTAGCTTCTGTACTATAATCTCATGCTTCATCTAGGTGTTTCCACGGATTCACAATACTCGCACTTTGCTTGGGCACAGCAGCCTAGGAAGCAAGGTGGTATCGGACCCGACCTTAGGCTCCCCCTTATAGCGGACAGAAGTATGCAGATTTCCCGCGACTACGGTGTGTTGATCGACGGGGAGGGTATCGCTCTTCGCGGCCTTTTCATCATTGACCCCAAGGGTATTGTCAGGTATACGGACTTCGTCTACTTTCGGACGCCGATAACACATTGCTTTCATAGACAAATCACCATCAACGACCTACCCGTCGGGCGTTCTGTTGACGAAACCCTTCGGCTTTTGAAGGCCTTCCAGTTTGTAGTAAGTCCCTGATTACGTATGGGTGCTATTCCGCATCATCTTAACGTGACAAATAGGAGGAGCACGGTGAAGTTTGTCCGTTGGGCTGGACTGAGGGGTCAAAGACCATCAAACCCGATCCTAAAGGTTCTCTGGATTACTTCTCCTCTGTCGATAATGATATCGGTATGCAGGATGGCACCGCGAGGAAGCGAGCCCGTAAGGATTAAGACCGATGATCCGCTTCTTGCGTGTGCACTTACCCGGTTCTTAATAGTGCCATGAAGACCTCTATGTAGTAGGGATTAATGTGTGTCAAGCAAACGTTACATAGAGAAATCGGGTACATCACAATGTATACCACCGCACCTCATGCATATCTAGACCGGTCTCATCTCTTCCTGCGATTGATGCACAAAAAAATGGAACGGAGGTTGGATGTTCGCCTACATAATTTCTATCTTTCTGCTTTCCCAATCTTCCCGTAACCGCTTTTCGACGAACTTGTCCAGATCTTTAGCCACGGTTACCGCGACGTCTATCAGTTGCAATATTTCCTCTGCAGCGATCGGCACACCACCAGCTTTCTGTAGAACACAGATTTCGCGTTGCGCGTTCAATGCAATGCTCATCTGGCCCGCGCCCAATCGTTGCTCCAACAGTGATGGATCTAGCACAGGCCGCACAGAGGGGTCTGGAAAAAAAGCAAAAGTAACACAGAAGGGCATATGGTGGATAGCCAAAGGTACGGGAGATCGTTCTAATACTGAATGCTAGAAGTGGTTGATAAGTTGACATTCGAGCATCGGCCGGCAAAGGGCGCGGATATACGTACGACGACCACTTCGTCCCCAATGACCTCAACTTCCGGCTTCCGGAAGTGCTTGAAGGCTACTATGCCTGCGAGACATGCGCAGTCCAGCATGTTTCCCGCGTCCGCAAGACAGTGGACCGTTAAGCGGAGATGCCAGACCTACCAGGTATTTGGATGCGTTCGGAAGGATAGCAGGGTATTTATGCAACGTACTCGCTGACCGGCAACGACACAAAGCGACTCCTTGTCAATTGCATCGCTTCGTCTCAAAATTTTATCCAACATACGCGTGATCGTCACTTCCTCTTCCGATGGACTGTCAGACAGATATCAATGCAAATGCGCGTGGTCAGATGAATGGAACAAGGGCAGAGCGCGTACTCCTACCGACCGGGTTCGTAGTCCACAGACGCCATAGGTGATATCTCAGAGTGTATTGTGATAATGCCCTCTAGAGGGCGTTCAGGTGGTGGCTTCATCATTTTCGCCTCGACATAAGCGATCACACTACCACACGTATTTTCCGAGTAAAAAATGATATTCCAAGTTGTTGTTATAAGCTGAGCGAGTATGAGGATGCAGACCACTGAAACCATACCGTGTTTGCCGTACCCACACTCAACCCAACCGAGTTCTGGACCGAAATCGAGTGTCGGCGTCCGGGTGTCAAGATGATTGCGACCATCAAGTCGGAGAGATTGTTTCAACGCTTCGTACACGAACTCTTTTTCAGGTATTGACGGCGATGGTGGTCGCATACTAAGCAGTCGAAGTGGAGTGGAAGTCTGAACTAGATCTGATTTGTGGCAGTGGAAATTTTGACCCGCCACGAGCGCTTGATAAACTCGGAAAGATAAGACCTTCAACCTAAATCAACCACCATCGTACAGGTGTCCCCTCGAAAGCGACAACCATTATAATGGTTCGTCTCATCACACAACCTACTGGCCTGCCACGTCAAAGGCTGTACGAGCAATAACTTCCCGCTAGCTCTCAAAGACATCCAGATCGAGTTGCAAGAGGCAGAGTTCAACCCCGAGTTCGTTACGAACATTCTCCCGCGACTGGAATGGAGCGCCCTTGTGGATGCTGCTAGACAGGTAAGTCCAATGCATCGACTAGATTCTTCTTTCTCAGTTGCACAGGTGGGGGATACTTCGCTCCCCCCTGAACAACCCGAGATGATGGACGATGATTTACTACGAAATCTGCACCACGTATTGCTAGAGGTACGTGGAGTCGTTGTCACCCCCCATCAGTGATAGTTTTACTCCACCTAGATTCATATAGTCGAGGGTGCGATGATATGTCCTAACTGCAAGCACATTTACCCTATCTCAAATGGTATTCCCAACATGGTGAGTTAGTGTACATCCCCGTTGTATTTACGAATCATTCCTTCACACAGTTACTGGCCGAGCACGAAATTGGTTAGCGAGACATTTTTGATCTTGTTGCTGTCCAACAAAATTGGGGTGTCAATCTACGCTCCCTGTAGCTGGCGTTTGTCTTTCCCTGAGATGTTCATGCTTCCTTTGTAACTGGTGTTGCAGAAATACCTTCTTCCCTCCAACTGCACCGTGTTATCAGTTTGAACAGTGAATTGAGCACGTCTCAGCACAAAATCGGTCAGCACCTTGCTCTGTTTAATCTTGTCAGCACATGTTAGCATTATTGTCCTTCATGTGTAAAGTCCACAGTGTTACGAGGCAAGTCACAAACGCCAGCTGACGGAACGGGTATGAAAGAGTGCCTCCAATCTACGATGCCCAAGGCAATGGATGGGTATTTCATAAATCGCTGGACTACTTCTGAAGCGACTCTAACCTCAGGCGACAACCACTGCTATCTAGTACAAGATGATTTAATGACTTGCTTCATACCATTTGTGATGAGTAGATACGGTTATGGTCTCAGTGTTTCAAATTGTGCGAATTTTGTTGTGTGGCGAGCAACTGCGAATGACAAGCAAAAAATTGCCCACTGGCTGGATTGAACAACCGACCTCACCATTACGAGTGGCGCGCTCTACCACTGAGCTAAACGGGCATATAACCTGATGTTCGATACGAAACCATTGGACGCAGTCGCATTACAGTGAGCTTGGAAGAACTGAAGTAACCTGCTGCATATATGTTTGTCACTATTCTAGGGTCAAATACAGGTGCTTCCTAGTAAGTACCGCCCTCGCCCCTGGAACAATCACGATCGTCTGGGTATCGTCAATGACCATGGCTGGACCCATGACCTCGTCACCAAGGCATAAATTGTCCAACAGAAAGACTGGTGTATCACGCACTCTCCCCACCTTGTCGAAGTACACGCTGTTCCTCGAACTAGCTTTGGACTGATCGACCGGTGTTCTCTCGATCCCCTCTACTTCGGAATATACTGACTCTCCAAGGCTGTCGAACGTCTTTCCAATGCCACGGACCTGCATAGGAATCATATATATATCCTTCTGCGACTTTCCGTTTCTTGATACCTACCTTGATATCATCGACAACAATGTTCTTAGTCTCCAATAGGAAACCAAATTCCGCCTTATAGATTTTCTTAAACGCAGCTTCGAAGTCTTCGTCCCCATCGCCGTCGCTCTGCACAGGCAGAACCATCAATGCAGTATCCGTCCCGTCGAAGCGCATGTTCAGCATTCGCTCCACCCTGATGCGGTCATCCTCGAAGCCCTGATGAGTCAATTCGGCCTGAACAGCTTTCGTCAATTTGTCAAGTCGTGCCAGGAGCGAAGACCTTGTTGAGTTAGAGTAAAAGGTAGACGATGGTTCTTGTAGCTCATATACTCTATGCAATAGCTATTAGTTACGCACCAATGAAACTTCAACGAAGGCTTCACCGATCAGCCAGTGCTAAACCATAAGCAGACAAAACAGAGCTATAGCGATGGATTAGGACAGTCTTGATGCCAAGAATGCTTGCGATTTCGCAGGCGTGTTGTCCTCCTGCACCACCAAAGCTAGCTAAACTGCTTCCGTCAATAACATGCACTCGGCGTTATATGCACTGTAAGGATACTCACACGTGGCTACCAGTCGAGTATCCACGAGTTTCTGTCAGTGCTCGTATTGGGCGACACATCGTCTCGTTCGCGACTTTGATGAATCTTGCCTTTTTGTGAGGAAGCTGTCACCGACGTGCGGTGCGTGTACGCACCCGTAGATAATTTCATCTAGCTCAAGAGGTACTTCTTGGCTGTTGTTGATTTCCAAAGCGAGCTTTTCAAAGGCTGTTCTTGATGCCTCGACATCTAAACTTTCGTTCTCGTTCTTTCCAAAAATTTTCGGGAAGTAGTCGGGTATTAAACGTCCAAGGAGCAGATTCGCATCTGTCACAGCTAACGGCCCGCCTTTACTGGAAAATGGTAACGCAGTCGCTTGTAGACAAGGCAAGTGTTAAAATGGAGCCTACCGATAACATGCAGGACCAGGTTCAGCTCCAGCGCTCTCTGGTCCTGCCAGGAACAAGCCATTGCGGAACGTGAGGCAGGACCCCCCACCAGCAGCAACAGTATTGATATCCAGTTGAGGTGACTGGATGGTGACTCCGGCAGTCGTCGTCTCATACACCACCTCATATCTCCCGTCAAAGCGTGATACGTCCGTTGACGTACCACCAACATCTAATCTGACGGGGGGTAAGGAAAAGGACTCGAAATCCATGAAAAAAAACGCCGACCCAATGATCGGGTATTTTCTCCGTTCGTCCCAGCTAGTCAGCGCATACCCAACCACGCCACCAGCAGGTCCACTGAGGATACTCTTCAATCCGGAAAAATTACTTAGATCGAGCAAACCACCATCGCTACCCATGAATTCTACTCGTGGGCTCCTTAGTCGTCCATCCCTGAGCTTCGCATCGAAGCCAGTGAAGAAACCATCTAAATATCCTTGCAATATAGGGGTTAGATATGCGTCCGCGGTTGAGGACACCCCTCGCGGAACCATCTTGATCATGGGAAGTAAGCGCGACGATTCTGAGACCTGAGTAAACCCTATTTCTCGTGCAAGCTGTCCAATTAGTTTCTCGTGATCCGGGAAGGTGTAAGAGTGCACCAGGACGATGGCTATTGACCTATAGCCGGAATCAAACAGGCCCTGAAGGTCGCGTTTCACGACCTCAAGATCTCATGAGAACGATCGATCAGATTGAGAAACTAGGACGTGAAACCCAAACAACACACTTGGCCGTTTCATTATTCGCACCGCTTCTCCAGATATGCCTTGAACAATGTCCCCAGGTCCATCTGCCAAACCATCCCCGTCCCATCCCAGGCCAGTGTACCCCTTTGTAATGCTCCCGTCGCTGTTGAACTGCACTGCATGCTTCTCGGCCTGAGGATCTGACGTGTACCCCACAAGTGTGACGCGTTCATCTACCTCGACGACCTCGCTATACAGAGGCGTTGGCCGCTTGATGTTGAGGTCAAAGATCCTTGGGCGTGCCTGATTACCGATTAGAAGAAGGTCTTTAAAACCTTTCGTGATGAGCAATGCGTGCTTGTGGCCTTTGCGTTCCAAAAGGGCATTGGTGGCGACCGTCGTGGATAAGCGAATGTAGTCTAGACGTGAATGGTATTCAGTTTAGTAAGAACAACCAGAAAAAATGGTTCAAACGGTTGATAGGGGGGAACGGAGGGCTGACCGATCTTGTCTGTTGAGAGGACCGTTCCCCGGGGGATTCTTTCCCCCGTTATGATTTCCAGCACTCGGCGGATGCCCTCAGTAGGCGCATCCTGGTAATTGGCTGGGTCCTGGGACACTTGAGAAGATCAATTCAAGTCAATACAACGTTCCTCTTAGACTGGTAGTCACCACTCACGCAGTTTGATTACCAGCTCTTTGCGTAATTTAGGGTTCTCGGGTTCAGGGTACGACCTGATAAAAACGGAGGTGTCGATCTGTCGCTGACAGAGGAAAGAGGCCCACATACGCATGAACATCGCAGAAGGTTCCCCCTCGGTCTGCACATATGCGTATTGATCTGTCAGGCACAGCGATCATGGCAAGGCTTGCGATGTCGAACTCAGCCAAGGCGAATGATAGAAGGTGCGTGCCGCTGGAAAGATCTTAACAGGGCGCTCGGAGTAACAAGATGTCCACTACCGTATAAATATCAGACAGTCATGTGTCGACGTCATCTTCACATCGTTGCATCCACTGCACCACAACACTCACACAAAACTCACATTATGTAAATAACAAACCAACCGAACTTGATATTCATTCGATATTAAGCAACATAATTCGTCAATGTAACTCCGCGAGAGGTAAGAGATGGATGAGGGAATGGCAACATATGTAGGTGGGCAAGTACGTATGACAGGCCAATTGGCATGGTTCGAAGGCGGTCGATATTAGAAATGGTCAGCGCGCGCAGGTTGATTCAGGTTATGTTAATAAGGAAAGGGAAAAAAGAACGTCAATATAGCAAAAATAGAGAACGGGGAAAATGCAGTATCCGGCACCGGTAAAAGGCAGAGGTATCAACCGTTGCACAGGTGGGGGAAGTAGAAGAACAAGGAAAGAAAGGAGGGTTAATACTGAATGTCGCGCGAAATCCAACATAAATGAAACTAAAAATGTGAGCAGCTTTCTTCATTCGTCTAATTCTTCATCTTCTTCCAGGACGTTCTGAAGAGGCATGCCATGCACGTATCGACCAGGGCTGTTGCTTCCGGCGTCTTCATAAAGTATATTTGGAGTCGAAGGTTCCTCCTCTGGTCCGAGCTCCTCGACACGGACTTCCTCGATCTCAATCTGCGGCACTGACTGAGGGGGCGGTGTAGGGGAAGTAGCACGGGGGAGTGGAGGTAACGACGCATCTTTGGGTGGAGTGCGCAGGGGAATTTGGGATGGTACTGCTACACCGGCCTGCTTCTCCCGCTCACGGTACATTTCAATAAGTGCAGCAGTCTTGCTTGGGGGCACTGGTGCCAGCGGAAATTCAGATTGGACATGGGGTAGAGTGGTAGATTCCGCTCTTGAGTGCCCGCTCTCCTTCTGTTCTCTACTCTCCTCACCGTTCCCAAACTCGGGGAAGTCCATATCACGGGGAGAGGGGTTGACCGACGTTGGAGCGTACTCGCTCGCAGACTCGAACGACGTTCTCATAGCCTGCGGCGACGGGGACAACCGCGGGAACTTGCTCAGGCGCCCCGTAAACCATTTCATCTGGTACATCGTCACCGTCAGATTCATCACCATTAGCCCGCGGTCGTACCGGCAGGGGCCTAGTTGCTGCCCCAGGGAGGCGCTCAGGGTGCAGATCGAAGTATCCAACTCGTTTCTTCTTAGGGTAGGACATCACCGAGTCGATGTCAGGATCCTCGTGGATATTGCTGTCCTCATTACCTTGTGGCACTGGCGAAGCTTCCCTTGCTTTCGTCTTCTGTCACGTGTGGCGGTTCGGCGGCGTCAACTGGCGAGATTGTATTCCTTCATCATCAGAAAGAGGGGAGCGTGCACGTACGGCCGCGAGGACCTGTGCGACTTCTTGACTGGCAAGTTCAGGATCCGAGCGACCCCCACCCTTCATCCCCTTAGCAACGCCCCGTTACCACCCCCTCTTTTCTCTGCCTCCTGTGTCCCCAGTCGACGGTTATGGCTCGCAACCAGGATGTCCACCCAAGCATCATCCCTGGACATGCGCCGCTCATGCTTCTCAGCGGGAGTGAGTGCCTTCGTGCTGGCTGTCTCATTCCACTCATCATCACTGTAACTCGCTAAGCGGGTCTCAAAATCGACAGTTGAGTACTCAGAGGGTACTAACCCCGACCGACGTACGACTGTTGGGTTCGGGACTGGGATACGAAACCGAGACCGGCGATTACTCGTTGGAGTTAGTGGGGTGTTAGAGGGCACTCGCTCCAGTTGCTTGTCTTTTTCGGGATGGAGTGGAGCGGTAGGGGCATGCATTGTGCTCATTCGGGGACTTTTGGGGCCTAGGCCTTGGAAACGTAGGGGACGGAGGTGTCAACAAGGATGCCATTGGTGGGACGGTCTTGGATAACGTCAAAACTTTGCTTCCGTTTGATCGCAAGAGACCTTCGAACTCGACTTCGCGGTACGACGGGCTCTTGGGTACGTGACCAACGACATAAGGGCGGCCGTTGAGCGTTGCAGCTGGCTTCCACTGTTTCGACTTGATCGATGCGAAGAACGGCAATCGCCTTTTCGTCCCAGAATCTTTAGCGAGCTGTTGCCGGTACTCCAGCGGCACGAATTCTTCAAACAGCACCACGGTCGTTGCCACGCGGGGATCGGTGCCTGGGGTGGTTGAGGGCATGTGAACGGGCAGCGACTTAAATTCAATCTAACAACGACACGCCTCAGCATAACCTCACAAGAGGTGAACAAACTGCACAGTAGACTCACCAGGGCCCAGTTGCACTCTCTGTCTGTCTCCTCAACACGTTCGGTATCCATCCATCCACCTCCCTACAACTAGGTCACAAAACACATCCACAAATGCCTCTTCAATCACCCTCCTCGGAACCCATGACGGGCTCTGTGTCCCAACCAAATGGCGGGAGTTGTACGTTTGCGTCTTCTTAATCTTTTTCGTGATATCCCGCATTGTGAGCTGGCCACGACGTTATGGTGTGGGCTCCAACGGAGCACTAAACTGGAGAGAGGTATCGAGGGGGGGCATCGGATCGAGAGAAACCAGTGACCGAGAAGTCATTCCAGTTCATCGCTGACGCTGTCTCGGAACGGGGCTATGAAGTGCGGTTAGACAAACACTCAACACAATGAACAGTAGTAAGCACCGCTCTCGCGCTCTCTGTCAGGGTCGAATTGAAGTTTTTATTGTCAGCCTCGAACGAGCCAAAGCCAGCTGTCTCGAATTCGACCCATTTCATCTCGGTGAGTGTCTTGAACCGGTCTTCTCTTTCGCGTGGTCCAAGACCCAAAGAAAGTCCGAGTGAATCCTTGTCATCTAGAGGAGACGTAGTTGACGACGTGCTTGAAGCCGTCGATGACAAATCAGAACTAAAACCCGTCAAGGGATGAAAATTGGGAGGCATGTCCATCCGTTTCTTGTATCCTTCTGAGTAACGCGGTTGCAGCTTAAGCGCAGACGAAGCGATGCGTTCCCATTCCTTGGATCCACCCAAACCACCATGGGTTTCACTACCGTTCCGAGTACGGGATGCCCAGCTTGCAGCCGTCTTGACAAGGTCCGGCGAATACATTCTAACGTTGCGCCGCACGCTAACAACGCGTATCGTGCGAGCACCGCGACGCGCCTGCGGTCGCCCTTGTTTGTCCTTAGCATGTAGGAATGGTAACATGGAAGGGTAACCCCTAATCCAGTCCTTGAGGCGCGTGGGAACGCCAAGGGATGTAGCGCTCCCATTGGTGTTAATATGAGACGGAGAGGATACAAGCCTGGGTGCATCCTGCCAACGGACGTATGCCAAGAGGATGTGTTCCATCGCGTTGACCGCGCGCAAATAGTGGATATACGTATGGTGGAACGCAAGACTTGCCGGGCCTAGACCAAACAGTAATGGTCCGAAAAGTGGTGACAGTGTCGGAGGTGTATGTCCCGAGGAAGAGCTGTAAGCAATGAAGCGAGTGAGAAGGTCCAGCAACGTCGATAAGATGGACTGCAGGACGGATGGCAATGGTAGGAAGAATGCCGAGAAGTGCGCTGGTGGGTAACCGTGGGCTGTGACACAAACGCAAATCATTAAGTGAGTTGTCTTGCCTCGTGCATACGCGAGCGATCACATACCTGCCTCCGAATCACGAAACTCCGTATAATGTTCCCAAGAAATGAGACCTCGTACGGGAAGGCCTCCGACTACCCTTACGACGCGTGCAAGACCCCACCGAATGCACATGCCAAGTTCGTGAGCACCCGCGAAGCGCGCTTCGTCACGCCAGCGACGTTCTGCGTCTGTAGAGGATGGATTTACACAAGTGTCGAGAAAGGTACGAATGAGACGCTTGATAGCAGAGGAAGATATGTCAAGGGCGAGAGCAGAAAAAATGAAGGGCGTTGTGAGGCAGCGAGTGGTGAGCTCGTTGGCAACCACGTCCACAAGCCGTGCCACTTCGTCTAAGCCAAGAATGACATGACGTTCGTAGGACAGGTAGCCGTAGTCGTGCTCGAGCGTCTTCACCTCTCCGGATTCGTCGCGAGGACGGTCGAGGCTAAGAGTGAGAAACTGCC